>JACEGR010008053.1:0-41493 GCA_014170235.1 Listronotus bonariensis
TACCGGGTGTTGCTCCGTCGAGCGGGACATAGGGAATCCCATGTAAATTTTGAAGTGGTCCAATATTGGCTCCCCTAATTATCTTAGAAGAAAATATTATTAGGATTTTTTAAAGAGCATGAAAAGTTGTACCTAGTGTACAAACTTCAGTTCTTCTCAGTCCGCCAGCTAAGAGATAAAAGCTAAAATAAATTACGAATCTCCTTCTCTCTTCTTACGCGCCTTGTATTATTAGAAGTTTATAATAAAATACTAGAAAAATTATTTAAACTCTTACTCTCAAATTGTCAGATCAATGTCACATCGTTTTTAAATAATGAACTACTTAAATCAAGAAAAAATCACTATTATAAAATGGTTTTACCAGGGAGATAGTTATCGAAGAGTATAGCGGACATGTTTGCAGCCTATTTTCCCAATAGGCCAATACCAAGTAAATCGACCATAGAACGGACGATAAAAAATTTGAAACTACAGGCACAGTAATCAATAATTGCAAATGTGAAGAAAATCGACGTGATCTTTCGCCAAACGATTTTTTTCTATGGGGACTTTTAAAAACTAAGCTACCAATAAAAAATATGAAAATTTAATCCAGCTAAGGAATGCTATTTCCGCTGAAAGTGCCAGAATATCGATGTACCAACTAGCCAACGTAAGAAATGAGTTTTATAATCGTTTGGGTTATTGTCTGGCAGTTAATGGAGGAATATTTGAGCATTTGATTAAATCCTGATATTTTCGTTATAAATTAATTTCTAAATGTAGACAAATTTGTTTTATTGTCTTGCGTAACTGTGAGTGCATGTGTTGGAATTAGCTGTAAACTAAATTTAATTGCGAGGATTCTTTTTGAAATTCCCGTATAAAATTGTTCAGTTTTGGCAATGACATAAATAATAATATAAATTAATGATCTAAATTATCACTGATAAATCGATATGGTGTTTTTATTATTGATTTCTAGAGTACAGGGTGCATAATGAGATACTACGTTGCAGAAGTATTAAGCAGTTTACTCTTTACTGGTTGGTTGAAAAATGCTCAAATTTTTATTTTGGGTGGAACTTACTGTGCTCTTCAATAAATCCTAATAGCATTTTTTTCTAAAATAATTAGGGGAGCCAATATTTGACTACTTCAAAATTTACATGGGATTCCCTATGTCCCGCTCGACGGAGCAACACCCGGTATATCTCTGCATAGAACTTCTCGGTAGTAATGTAGTCCTAAACTTTTACTTCTTCTTTTCAGTTAGAACCAAAATGTCTGTTGAACTTGACTGTTAATTTAAAAGGTAACGCTGCACGCTGATTTTTTCAAATTTGTTATTATTTATAATATTTATAAAAACAAATACTTACGCCATTTTCTTTTTCTAAAAACCCCAGTATTTTAAAAAACTGCAAAATTAAAATGTTAAAAAAGCCTCTTAGCTTTACCTGGGAAAAAGGATCTTACAAACGAACCTAATTTTAGAAAAGGTATAACATTAGCAGCTTTCTTGGACTATTTTATTAATATAGAGATTAAAAAACCAACGTTTCGATGCTGGATAGCATCATTATCAGGGCAAGATTATTGCAATAAAAATATTTAAAGGCACGTTAAAACTCAACAACTATAAAGACTACCATCATTGCCGCAGAATAAGACTTACTGAGTAATATAATAAATATTAATCATAATAATAAAATATTACTCAGTGAGTAAATAAAGTTAAATATAACGAATATTAGCGATATCATAAAGTAACATACCTACGGATAAGAGAAACCATGGCATGCTAAAATTTTCGTACCGCTTTTGCGGCAGGCTTGTCATTTTTCCAGTTTACACTTTAAATGCGTCGGTCGAAGCCTCGCCTCGTGTAACATCAGCTGTGGGGAGACACGTAAGCTTACTGAAATGACTAACTGGCGGTATTTCAACGAGAAACGAATAAAATTATATTGGGAGTTTTCGCATGACCTGTCCTTAAATCGGCTATTCCATGATAACTCTTATAATTTCCTTACTCTATGGCGATATGTGCATTATATACGCAGGTATTGTTTTTTTTTCTTTGGACAAAGCACGAAGGCTAAAAGCCTAAATACTAACGTACCGTGGGTGTCTTAGGCAAGGTAAGAGGGAGTTTGTTGACACGGGACTTAAATACTTGAAGATTTGGGGGAAAGGAAAGACCTCCGCGGGCAGCAGGTTCCATAATCTAGAAACTCTAGGGATAAAAGAACGAACAAAGTGGGAAATTTGGGGCCTGTCCAGTTGGACCGTAAAGGGATGCATACGCGCAGAACCACGAGTTTCTCTGTTGAGAACCATGAGTGGAGGAACTATACTGGACAATTCTTCAGAGCAGAAGCCATGGAAATACCTATAAAAAGCGATACATCCCCAACACCCGGACGATGGGCAAGAGAGGGAAGCCTTTCTGTAAGTGAAGGATCATTAATGAGACGAATAGCTCTTCTTTGAATAGAATCAAGAATACTTCGGGTTGTGGGGGACGCCATGCCCCAGATATGAGAACAATATTCTAAGGGAGGTCGGATTTGGGACACATATAAAGTGTATAAATTGGAAGGGGAAAAATACTTTTTGCCTCGAAAGAGAAATCCAAACTTTTTTGAAGCTGCGGTGGCTATAGATACAATGTGTTTATGCCAGTTAAGGTTACTTTCAAATGTGACGCCCACAAGACTGAAGGTGTCTTTGCTCTGTAAAACTTGACCGCTCATAACATGATTGTGTTGTGGATGCATTAAAATGGACGAGATTTTTGGCGCCCCAATCTAATATTAAATTAAGATCTTGCGAAAGAGATATCTGCATCGCTCTGCATTTGTTTTCCAAGTCAGGTTTAGTGATGGGTTTAGGAACCTGAAAACTGGAGTATAGGGTACTATCGTCGGCGATATTATGAATGGAATTAGTTGTGGACGAGAGAAGGTCGATGATATGAAGAAGAAAGAATGTTGGTGCCAGAACTGAGCCCTGAGGGACTTCAGCATTTACTTGGTGAAAGCTTGAAGAATGGCCGTCCACAATAACTGATATACGACGATCAGACAGATAACTAGAGAGCCAAGTACAGAGTTTAGTTGAAAGACCATAGGAGGGAAGTTTATTAAATTATGTTACTAAATTTTTAAGGAAGTTATGCAGAAAAGTAGCAAGATTTTTTATTTAGTTTATAATCCGTATAGAAGTAAATGTGTAAATCAAATTCTAAAAAGTTAAAAGCAGAATCAAAGAAATATTGAAAAAACATAAAAATATTGTTTTTTACAACGTAGCAGTTAAGGGGAGAGTATGGCTTTTAATTTTATTTTTTTGTAATTTTTTAAAATACATTTTCTAAATAATAAACAAATAATTTTAGAATATTGTGTAAAAATTTGAGAGGAATCGAAGCAAAATTAACATAGATACGGAGGTTTAAGCAACGATCTTATCCATGACTCTTATGTATAAAGCTAACTTTAAAGCGCTTTCCACAACTCACGTTTTTAATATCGGTGACCATCATAACATCAAAACTACTGCACCGATTGTTTTCAAATTTTTACCACTATTTCTTTAAATATTTTGAAGATAACGCTGGAATTTTTTTTTTTAATCTGTAATTATTTCTAATTTTACTAAAAACAAATAGGCTGATATTTTTCTTTAAAATGGCGTTTTTTACTTTAAAGTGCTCCCAAAGCGTGAAAAATTAAAGTTTTAGAAAACCTTCCCAGCGTTACCTGGGGAAATCTCCAACACCGGTATGTGATGGTCATAGCGATTCATCTTTTTTGAGACGCTTTCGAATAATTGCCGTCGTTGCCATATTTTTAAAAAATTCTTAACAAACATTTTACACAATATTTTTTCATGTTATATTTCAATGTGCCATTGAGTTTAATTATTAAATATTAAAATGTTCCTTTTTCAACACGAATTAACCATACCCCCTCCTTATACAGTTAAATACAGCAAATATTAGCAATATGTGCATCATATTTGCATGTATTATAGCTAAATTTTAAGAAAACTTCTGCAGAAAAACAGCAAGACTTTTTGTTTGTTTTATAATCTGTATAAAACTAAATGTGTAAATTAAATGCTTTAAATATAATAATAATAAAAAAATATATATAAAAAAGTTTAAAATAAGATTATATTTTACAATGCAGCAGGTAAACACAGTTAAATATAACAAATATTAGCAATATGTGCATCATATTCGCATGTATTATTTACTAAATTTTTAGGAAACTTCTGCTGAAAAGTAGCAAGACTTTTTGTTTGTTTTATAATCCGTATAAAACTAAATATGTAAATTAAATGGTATAAAGGTTAAAACAGAATAAAAGTAAATATATGAAAAAGTATAAAATAAGATTATATTTTACAACGTAGCAGTGAAACACTGTTAAATATTCGCTGTGGCAGTAAAGTCAGCAGTGTTTATTATTTATACATTGCCTGCATCTGCCTCCGGTTATTTTTCGACTCTCGATGAGAATTGCAGTAGAGATGTCGTGTTTTAGATCGATAGTTTTAATAACGCAAAATTGAAAAATTGCCAAATAAATATAAAATAGGAGTAATTGCGATAAATTGGAGGGTATCGTAGTTATTGTTAGAATTAGAAACTTGCAGTTTTCGAAAAGTATTGCTATTTTTAACACGCTTTTATTAACTTGGGTTGTAACTATCTATCCATCTATCTATCCATCTATCTATCCATCTATCTATCCATCTATCTATCCATCTATCTATCCATCTATCTATCCATCTATCTATCCATCTATCTATCCATCTATCTATCCATCTATCTATCCATCTATCTATCCATCTATCTATCCATCTATCTATCCATCTATCTATCCATCTATCTATCCATCTATCTATCCATCCATGAATGTTACGGAATCTTTGAGCCTAATTTTAACCAACTTCCAGCTATTCGATTTCTTTGAAACTTTGCACACGTATTAAGGACCCATGACAATGCAATAATCTGCAAACAGTATCCCGTTATCCTGGTTTGGATCGCCAGGAAAAAAAAATCCATTATATTATTATAACCACTGCTTGATACCACCAAGTGTCATCTGTCACCTGTACGTCCCAGTGGTACCAACCACCGGCCATTTCAAGAGTTCGATCTGAATCGATTTTACTCAAATTTTATATTAGGTTATTTTCCGAAAGTCCATCTGAAAAACTTTGCTACTCTTGACAAAATGGCGAAAAAAATTTTTAGTGGGTTGCCATCTGTTGGCAACATTCCAAACTTTATACATACATAAATGCATATCGAACTAAAAAATGAAAAATAAATAATAGTCTAAAAAACTAAAAAACACGCTTTTATATGCAACCGAACTAAAAATTAGAAAATAATTTTTCATTAAAAAAAATATTGTCACTTCATAGTAAAAAGCGTGGGGTGCATTTTACTATTTTTTCATAACTTTTCCATCATAGATATTGGCAAATATAATAATTATAACATTTAATATATTAAGCACCCCACGCTTTTACTATGAAGTGACAATATTTTTTTAATGAAAAATTATTTTCTAATTTTTAGTTCGGTTGCATATAAAAGCGTGTTTTTTAGTTTTTTTAAAACTATTATTTATTTGATTTAATATTAGGTGACTTTAATTTTTATAGCTTAAGGCTTAAAACAGACGAGGCGGTTTTTGCCGACTCAGCGACGAAGGGTGTAAAACACACGACTTGGCGAGCCGCGACTGCTTGTTACAGAAAAATCAAGTGTTTTCTTGTTGTCAACAGACCGTTTTACCATAGGTTTTACTGACCGGAGATATAGATTAGACATTTTTTAAGTCGCCCACTTTTAATATAGACAGTTGGCAACGCAAATTTGGGAAATAATGTAAAGCAAAGCATAGGGGCGGTCAACTTGAGGGATAGTGGAATTTGCAAAAAAAGTGCCAAATTTTTTATAGTAAATTAAAAAATATATATACAGGGTGTTACGGAATGGTATTAAGAAAATTTAAGGGCATATTCTACAATTTAAAACACAAAGAGACGTTTATAAACATAGGTCCGCAAGTTTTTTGTTCTTAAGATGGTGTTCGCGCGTTATTTTTAAAGAAAAACCGAGATCTGAATGTTTTTATTTTAGATTTCTTCTTAATTTGAATTACAAAACAAACATATTTAACATTTAATGTCAAAATTTGCAGAATCTCCTAAAAAAAAGCTAAAAATTTTAAAATTCTAAACCTAAATAATGATTAATTTTTACATTTTTTTATTTTTATTCAATTTATCTTGACAACGGTGGCAGACTTTCCACTTAAACGTCGATTTTTAGTTCTCTATTTACTTGCTTTATTTTTTTTTTTTTTTTGGTTTCTTGGCCCTTTTAATTTATTTTTTGGCGTGTACCCAAATAACTACCATTAATTAAATGAACCGCCGAACCAATATAGAACATATCTTCATCTGAAATAAAGCCGTGCACTAATGTATTTACAAAATAACTCAATGAAAAAAAACGTTTTCCGTCAAACTGACGAATGTCGCTTTATGATGTTTTGTCAAAAACCCATCGATATATCCTATTCTAAAATCATAAATTTAATAATCTTATGGATACTACCATTTATCGGGGATTTTATTTTTATTAAATTTTGCGTATATTCTCACTCTAACTGATCGGGCCGACTGCTCGTCAGCGACTGCTATCAATTTTTGATGGTAAGCGTATTAGCAAAGCGACATCCTACTACTTTCGACATCTGTTGGTCGCGATAGGTACTAAAATTTTTAAGGTACGCTGAAATCTCACTTGTAGGGTTCTATGGATTGGTATTCTTTGTTTATACTTTGAGCACTTTATAGTAAGTAAAATACCTAAAAAGTAACCATAGGTAGGTAACTAGGGTTACTGATTTTTTTAACCAATGTAATACATTATTTCTTCAGACGTTTTTCTCAATTTATAGTGCCCAAAGTATAGTTAGTTCTAGTCGTTTATTGTTGCTTCCAGTCAGTTCTAATGAATTCTGGTAAGTTTTGGTTAGAAGCAACAAATGCAACAATTTAATTGCTATCGATAATTTAGTTACATCCCTATAGCAAAAGTTAAAACAGGCTCGACTGTGTGCCGAACGAGACGGCGGCAGCGGGCGGCCGGATCAATATCTCCGGTGGACGCACGCCCGATGGCATGGTGGCTGCCACTACTGCTGCTGTTGCTGGAATTGTTTCGGGCAGGGAATACTAATAAAGCAGGACAGCAGGTAAATAGTCGGCAGCAGGAGCTTGGCATCGGTTTACTAAAAAGCCGTTTTTGAATACCAATAGAAATTTTGCGTATAATAGATATTTAACAAACAAAGAGTGTTATTAAGGAGGATTAATGATCGCGGAAATTTAAGGGATGAGATCATTAATTGACAATTATTTTCCGAGATACTTACAATGTGTTTGATTGATAAAAATATCCAACATATTTTAAGCATAGTTTTGCAGGGGAAATAGTTAAATGTATTACAATTTAATAAAAACGCGAGTTTTTTCTTTATTATTGCCTATGAAATTATTTTCCAAGCACAATCTTGCAAAAATATTTGGATAGGTTAATCGATTTGAATTTGTAGGTCGGTCACGAGCCGAAAGCGAGTGCTGTAAGTCGTATGAGGTGGAAATGAGTATGCCGTGCGAGTTGCACTAACCAGAACTATACTTTTTCTACGACTATTGAGATACCACTGGAAAATATTTTAAAACAATTGTAAATTTATAGTCTCTGGGCCAATAATGAATATTATTACCACACAAAAAAATCATATTAAAGACCCATCAAACAGAAAACGATATATTTAAGCCACATTCACGCTAATACAGCTATTATTTACTCACTACGCATGTCTGAAATTTGTATGTCGTTTACACGTTCATGCATTTGCACCAACCACATTGAATTATCTGACGATCCAGATTTTACACAAGCCAAACTTTTTGCTTGCGCAAGTTAACGGTTTTCGTTTACATGCTTTAATTTATTTGCACAAATTGGTATGCACAAGTCAGTTTGCGCAAATTGCATGAGCGTAAAACCAACTTTTAAGTTTGAAAGGAAAACGGATTTATTTATTGATTTTTATTATCTAGTTACATACATACTTACCTTAATTATATTTGAATGCAAGACAAAATCTCAATTAAATTTCTACGTTATAATACCCACACAAAATCAAAATACTAAAAATTGTTAATAAGAAACAGAGACAAGAATGAGACGAGTAACTGGTCCTAAAAATTTATCCATTGTATTTATCTCTTTCTGGTTTAACGCAAGTTCCAATAAATATGTCTTTGTCTTTCATCATGGCAGGCTATCGTAGATGGAGCAATCATCGCTTTGCCCTGGTTGCCAAGTTGTTTACAATTTCTGCATGTAAACTTTAATGTCCTTTTTTGGCTCACATCTAATTAAGAGAAAGAAAATATACCATGAATCGAATATTTTTAACTTGAAAACGTTGCCGCAGGCAGTCACGCCGAAATGTTAATCGATATTTGTGTTTGATATTTTTTAATGGCCGATTTGTTTGGACAGTTTGTTTACATTTTCTGTGATTTATTGTGTGTTTCGTGGTTTTTTACCTTTAATTGGACTTTGAATATTGACTTTTATTAGTGATCACAGTGTATATATTAGATTTGTGCTTTTCAACAGATAATTTAAGGTAATATTGACATGGTTATCTGTAAGAAAAAATCTTTATAAAAACCAAATTAATGACATTTTTAATAAGGTGTGTGTAATTATTGAACTAAACCCCAATATTTTATATTAATAGGAAACAAAAACAAGTACCTAACATTAAGGGCAAAAATAGCACAGCTATATAATTTGAATTTGGCGGGCAAACGATAAAGTCGACTCACGCGCCATCTGCGTTTGCCTTCCTTGAAGATAAACAAGGAAGGCCCAGCAGCTATCTCTCTCTCGGATAATTTATTTACATTTAGTTGCTCGTCTCATTGTTGTCTCTGTAAGAAACAAATATTTCAAAACTCGGGTAAATACGGTAAGTTCAATAAATTCCAAACCATTCCCCGTCTATGTCGATGCGATGCTCCACCTCTTTGGAGGCTCGTTCCAGCGGCAACCAATCAGTAAATATTATTTGAGTGCTTATTTTGGTAGAGCGGCATCGTTGTCGGAAATTAAGAAGGTAAAAATATTTTAGGGGCGATATGAATATTAAAGCATAGTATAATCGTTTCCTCTAAGAAAATAAAGCAATAAAATAAAATTTCTTTAGGGAATTAAAAATAAATCAATAAAAAGGTGTAAACAAGTACTTTATAAAATATGAAATATTATATTTAAAAAAGTATAAAATAGGTTCAGAGCATTAGGATGAAAAACTGGCAACATCTTAAAAGCAACTTTAGTTTTTTCCGCATTCTTTTCATCTGGCTAGACTCTGTTGGCAAACTGTAAAATATGTCCTTAAATTTTTTTAACAACATTTCGTAGTACCCTGCAGGGGCGGCTGGTGCATAAGAGCTGTAGTGCTGCAGAACCACCAGAATTTTTAAACTGCTTGGTATTTTTCATAACATTCAATTCATCATTTTACAATTAAAATATTAAATATCCATTAAAACAAAACTAAAATAACCAGTTTCCGGCCGAGAACTCTAGTATAGTAGGCACACGCATCTTCACACAGTGACGACGCATCATAGATTACTGCGCAGTGGACCATCTTAAATAATTTTCAGTCTCTCGTGACGTTATTGCATTGATTAAACTGAGCGACTCTTTTCGGTGCGCCGCACGATTGTTTTACTTTCCTCTATGCCGAATGCACTTGTCGTGGGGCAAAATTCGGCTGCTAAAATACGTAAATTTTGGTTATTGTTGTGCGGCATGCGCGGTAGCACTTTACAAGTTATTTAGACATTTTAATATATCGCGCGTGTGGAAGTCGACAAGTTTATATTTTTATTCGTATTTGGTTGTGTGTTTAGTGTTTATAGACAATGAATGTGGTGCATAATTTAGCTAACGTTAAACGATTTTTCAAATATTCATATGAAGAGAAACTTGAACTAAAAACTAGTGGTAGACCGTTACCGGACATCGTGATTGAAGTAACCTTTTTATCAGAGTAAAACCTTATACGCGTCATTTCAATAAAGATATTTATTCCCGGAATGACTGGATTTGAGGATGTAATAGAAAAAATACCCTTTTTGCTTTCCATATGTACTTTTGCTGGCGATAAGACATGGTCAGAAGTTGATGTAAGAGACTTGATTCATTTATCGAAAAAATAATGAAACACGATAATTCGAAGAATGATCTTCATAATGCGATGAAATATGCTTTATTGGGGACCGTTAACATAAGAGCTCAACTGGACACTGTATATTGGAGAAATATCCAGATACACAATGAGAAAGTAAAAAAACAGATATATTTTATCCAAAATTATAAATTGTATAAAATTTTGCGGTGCCTTCGAATTAGCACTTAGAGGGCACGACAAAACTGAAGCTTTTACAAATCCTGGAATATTTCGAGGACTGATAAACTTTTTGCTGAGCTAGATGCAACTTTGAATGAACATTTAGAAAAGGCCACAGTTTTTAAAGGATGCTCAAAAGAAATGCAGAATGACCTCTTGGATTGCATGCTTGAAGTTACACATGAAAACGTAATTCAAGAAATCAAAGATGCTTCATATTTGGCAGTTATAGCCGATGAAACTAAGATCGTTTAACTGCATTGGCCATTCTTTCCATTGAAAAAGACTTTATATCAAAAATCACAAACTTTAATGACATCGATTCGCTTCGAAGAAGGATCGTCGGATTGATCTCATATTTAAACAATAACGTAAGTTTCTAATAATTTTATTTCCGTTCTCATTTTCGTTAAAACCCAGCCCTTTAATTATTGCTGCCTGCTGGCTAAATTGCCTACATAAAGATAAAACCTGATAACTGAATATCGACTTGGGATTAATTTCGATAAAATGGAGAATGCGCCGCGAATATATTATTCAATTTATTTGAGTAATTTAATTGCAGAACACCTATAATATTTTGCCACGAGCTGCCACTGGTACCCTGTATATCAATAAGCTCTCCGGCTTTTTTATTATCATTTTGTATATGGAAATTTCTTGCTCCTAATCAAATTATAATTTACGATTCTTCAACAATAATATGAAAAAATAATATTAGGAAAGAAAAAACATTTGTTCCAACTCGTGACAGATAAAATAACAAGATTGAGGTGTAGATTTAGGGTCGGGCCCACACTCCACGTGCGACAGTCCCTTATATAATTATTTTACGAGTGGTCGTATTTTATGCCTTATATAGGTCACTTGTGTTTCCGGAAACGGACACTACTAACAATCGGAGAGATTTATAGGAAAAATATAGTGTTTTTATGGCGTCCCAGGAAAATTAAACATTTTTTTATATGAAAGTGGGTTGATTATGACATGACACGCCCAAGTTCAGTGGCGGCTGTTCAGGTGTAGTAAGTAAAGTGCCACTTCACCAAAAATAAATAATAAAACATAAAAAAACATATTACTATTATTTAATTTATTTTTCTCATTTCTATTTCTTATTTGTAAAATTCGCCATGAAAAATCTAGCATATAAATTAACCGCTTTTATCCTCTTTCGGCAACGCGACAAGTGTATTGCAAATATAAAACAGACCGAAGTATACACCTCATGCGGGGTTTTGTTTACGCTTTGACGCTCCGTTGCCATGACAACGCTATACTTGCTGGCGGCCAGAATCGCGGGTGGAAGTATCAGGTGTATTGCTTGGTAAATCGCTAGCCTTAAAAAGATAGTACAGGTTTTGGTCGTTTCGTTGGTTTTCACGTAACATTTCGATTGTTTCCGTTTGTGTATTATTAGCAACAGTGATTTTTCACAGGAAGAAATTAAAGGACAGTACAGAGCACTTCTGTATGAAATATTAGATCATATTTTGATGGAAATGCAAATAGGATTCGAAGATTGTTACAAACTACAATTTCTTTGTCTTGCTGATACTGCAAAGTTTGGCCAGTACAACCAAACTTTTCCCACTGATTCTTTTCAAAATTTATTGGAGATATATGCCGAATCCGCGTATGCATCCCTATACGGTCCAACTGGACAGGCCCCGAACTTTTCACTTTGTTCGCTTTTTTATTCCCAGAGTTTCTAGAATGTGGAACCTACTGCCCGCGGAGGTCTTTCCTTCCCCCATATCTTCAAGTATTAAAGTCCCGTGTCAACAAACTCCCTCTTACCCTGCTTAAGTCACCCACGGTACGTTAGTATTTAGGCTTTTAGCCTTCGTGTTTTGTCCAAAGATAAAAAAATAATAACTTTTATTGTAAGAACTACTATTAGGTATGTCAGCAATTTAGTTTATTTTAGACACATATTCATTAAATTGCACCAAAAAAACAGCAATGCATCAATTATAACTGATTTTTAGGTTAAGTAATAAGTAAATATGTATCTAAAATAAACTAAATAGCTGACTTAAATTATTCATTTTTTTTCACTTGTAATCGTTAATAAGTATATCAGCATACTGTTGATATCTTAAAAACTAGCAATTATTAATCTATAGTGAGTTTTACATTTTTGATGTAAAATTTATACAAAGGTAAAATTTGTTAAAATATACAGGGTGTTCCATTTAAAGAAACCTTCTTGTCAATAAAAATTTTGTTTTTAAGACACCTTGTATATTAACTGTTACTATAAATAAAAAAGTGTAAGAAACATTTTCTAATTTTATGATTATTTTTGTATCTTGTTCAGGAGCGAAGTAATTTTGTGTATAAATAGTTAGGACACCCTATATACAGCAAACTGGGCCAAAAAAGTATCTTGAGTGTGGATTTTTGTTATTACTACAAATCTTAATGTTTAAATAAATTTAAAACATTTAAAAAATGTATGTGCTACAAAAAATCTCTTCACATTTTTAAATAAATTCCCTCTTTCAAAACTTATTCGAAGTTGACATTGAATCCAAAATTAATTGTCTCTTCCGTGGCGCAGTCGACAGAGCTTTGATCTTCGAAGCCAGAAGTCACCGGTTCGATTCCCAGCGGGAGAGACATATTAAAGTAGTTGTTATTTAAAAATACCGACCGTGGTTGCACTACCGCGTCGTCTAAAAGGTGCTGTGAAATTCATAACTGCATGTTTCAGTGCTTGGACAACGTTGACGGAACAGGGGGAACAATGGGTTAAACATTTAATAACCCGACACCCATGGTACTCTGGTGTTTAGGCCTGTCAAACAGATAAAACAAAATCCAAAATTATTTTCACGAAAAAACACCTTGTAAATTGTATTTCCATTAAGAAGGTATTTAAAAGAAAATTCCACACCACTGTTTTTTGACCAATCAAATGTGTAGTTCTGGTTGCACTACCATGACAACACAAGTATTCATCGGAAATTTTTTCTTCTGTCTGGGGTACCCAGGAGCGAATTATAGTGGAAATTTTTTGACATAATCATTGAATTTATTTTAACGTCATTTCTGTCATTCACATACATAATTAAAGAAAATGTTATTTTGTACCAGTTGTAGTATTTCAGACATAACATAATATAAAATAATGTAAGGTTTTAAGACCCTAAATGACAATTTTATACAACTACAGTTAGTAAAATAATATCATAAGACTGAAGTACTAGACATAAGTAAAGAGCAAACGAAAGTAAGGTATGGGTCTAAAAAATTAAAATAATTTTTTTCTACCAACTGTAGTAATATAAGGTATATATGTATAATATAAAAGAATAAACAATGATAAGCTCCAAAATTACATATATTTGCAACTACTATTGGTAAAATGGATAATATTTATTTTATAGTAAAATTTTAAAGGTCGTGTCAAAATTACAAATAATAATTTAAAAGAATGGAGACTATTTGCACCTCTTAAAATAACAGACGTTTTTGGCCTCCTTATGGTTATCGTTATTAAACATAACCATTACTGCAGCAGTTTTAGACAGAGATTTTGCAGCCTCTTTTAAGAAATATATCTTGCGTCTGCGCTTTCGACACATAACCTTATTTTTGCCTGTGGTTCACCCATTTTAAAGTTAACGAAAAATCAGTATTTACTTTTATTTTTCATAAGATATAAATTCATATTTAAATATATGCAAACACTTCTGTTGATTTCGTTTTTTAAAGTAGATGCAAACAATACAGTATAAGCAAAACACAAAAAGTAAGGTTAGGTTTGGTAGTAGAATAAAAAGCAAGTGTGCCAGATTGTAACATCTAAACTAATTACTGATTTAGAATATCCGTAAAAGTGCAAGTCCGTTTTAATTTCTTAACACTATTTGATTTTTATTACTGCTATAGATTTTTCGCTAATTAGAGCCTAGGTATAAATGGTATTTTAATTAATACGGCATTAAAATTTTAACCTGTTAAATAATTGATATTAAAATTTCTACAATCCGGCAACCACGCAGTTTAACAATAACAATAACGATAACGATAACAATAAGCTCTTCGGTATTCATCCGTAATTAAAGGAGTCCGGTATGGTTAATAACGATAACGGATCATGTTTGCGTTACTGCGCAATCTCAGAATAACGTTAACCACAACGGAATTGCAAAATAAGGGGTGCAAAATGTCTCTATTATTTAACACAAACTTGGTGTGACATTTTCTTATGAATACCTACCACACGTGCTTAAATTATTCCGGGAAATTTTTCTCGGCCACAAATATTTTAAGAAAATTCTCCTTCACCTGCAGCTCGGGATAATTTTCAAAATATTCGTGGTCTTGAAAAAATATCCTGAAATAAATTTAGCACCAGTGGTATTACAAGTGAAAATACCACTTTATGTTTAATTTCCATATATCTACGGCTCTAATCTTAGTTCCGTGGAAAAAATTGAAGCTTATTTCTACTATTTTTTAGATTTGGATGGCCATATTTCCAAAACTATAAGAGATGAACACACCAGATGTAACCTTTTTTAAAGCTTTTTAAAATACATACCTTTTTTAACACGCTTTTATATTAACTTGGCTTGTAACTATCCATCTATCCATCTATCTATCTATCTATGTAACGGAATCTTTGAGCCTAATTTTTACCAACTTCCAGCTATTCGATTTCTTTGAAACTTTGCACACGTATTAAGGACCCATGACAATGCAATAATCTGCAAACAGTATCCCTTTATCCTGGTTAGGATCGCCAGGATAAAAAAATTCCTTTATATTATAAAAACAACACCTGTGTTGCCATCTTTTGGCAACATCCCAAACTTTTCTCAGGAACTTTAGCTACTCTTGACAAAATGGCGAAGAAATTTTTTAGTGAATAAACTGGAGCAATTTTACATACATACATACATACATGCATATCGAACTAAAAATGAAAAATAAATAATAGTTTAAAAAAACTAAAAAAACACGCTTTTATATGCAACCGAACTAAAAATTAGAAAATAATTTTTCATTAAAAAAATATTGTCACTTCAGAGTAAAAAGCGTGGGGTGCATTTTACTATTTTTCATAACTTTTCCCTCATAGATATTGGCAAATATAATAATTATAACATTTAATATATTAAGCACCCCACGCTTTTTATTCTGAAGTGACAATATTTTTTTAATGAAAAATTATTTTCTAATTTTTAGTTCGGTTGCATATAAAAGCGTGTTTTTTAGTTTTTTAAACTATTATTTATTTTTTCGTACCATACTTTACAAAATACTGTTATTATGGATTTTGCTTTACATAATAATGCGTTTATCATAAACTCGTATATTTTTAATACAATCGCATGTGCGTGAAAAATATAGAGCAACAGAATAAAACGATGGCAAACAAAGCGAAGGAAAACCGCAAGAAGAAAAAAAGAGATAGGTAATCAATAAATACCTTTTCAGTTTGTTAAATGAGCCGTTTCAAACGAGGAAAAAACACAATAACATGGCAAGACTATCTATTTGTTTACCCTTTGAAAGAATATACCAGCAAACAATATAAAGCTGCTTTTGTCTTGTCAATAATGTAAAGGATTCAGGGGTATTTTGTTTCTTTGTGTGTTATTTGACAAACGAAATTAAAATTTTCATTATTTGGAATACAAAAAACAGTGGCGTAGCCTATATAAGGTCACGACATTCGGCCATATTGCTTTGACGTGTTATGACGTCACATCTCCCATTTTTCGGCCATGTTGTTCAGTGCCGGAGATATACAGTTTATTGTATTAGTAGAACAACCGTTTACACAACAGTTTTTAATTGTTATTAAGTTGTAAATTCTTTTACTTTAAATAAAAAAACATTTGTAATTACATCTTTCAACAAATATCACTACCAAAACAATGCAAAATGAAATGCGCAAATTCTAGACGCCATTGGATTGATCATCAGCTTTGATTTTACCCAGTCTTACTAACTTTTCTCCGTGGAGTGTCCTTCCTTGCGTCCCCGACCTCGAACCGCCTAAAAGTTGAGAATATGTCGCAACCTTATAAATATAAACTAACCTGGGTAATCATCTAACATTAATTTTGGGCGTTCAACCAAAGTCGTTCTATATAAGGTCACGACATTCGGCCATATTGCTTTGACGTGTTATGACGTCACATCTCCCATTTTTCGGCCATGTTGGTCAGTGCCGGAGATATACAGTTTATTGTATTAGTAGAACAACCGTTTATACAACAGTTTTTAATTATTATTAAGTTGTAAATTCTTTTACTTTAAATAAAAAACATTTGTAATTACATCTTTCAACAAATATCACTACCAAAACAATGCAAAATGAAATGCGCAAATTCTAGACGCCACTGGATTGATTATCAGCTTTGATTTTACCCAGTCTTGCCAACTTTTCTCCGTGAAGTGCCCTTCCTTGCGTTCCCGACCTCGAACAGCCTAAATGTTGAGGATATGTCGCAACCTTATAAATATAAACTAACCTTGGGCGTAGCTAGGTAACCAGAGGCCCTAAAGCAAAAGATAAACTAGGGCCTCAATTAAACTATTGAAAATCGTTTGTTTCGTATTTGTCGTGCTCTGAATTCGACGTAGGTACTCCAGATTTGTCGTAATTCAAATTCGTCGTTATACAGTTGACTCCAAGGAAAATTAAAAACCAAATAAAATTGTAGCTATTTTAATGAACAAAATAAAAACTATTTTATAAAATAAAAGAAAATTTTTACCTGTTTCCGGTCAAAAAACGCAGTTCTGTAAAAAACACCGACAACGAAGGCACATTAATTAAGTCCTACTGTTGCCTTAAAATACAGAGGAGTTCCCAGCGAGTTTCAAACTAAGATGTTTGAGAGTTGTTGGAAATTCCCCTGTATTTTTTAAATAAGTTGCCAATATTAAAGTTATTATATTCCGAATAGGAGACATTTTCCTTAGGCCAGCATCAAGGGAAAATATTTATTACGGCATACTCGGCAGAACTTACGAAAGACCTTCTGAATTACAACCGAAAGGCGGTAAGAATAATATCTCTCTCTCTCTCTTTTTTTTCTTGGTTTTGGTTCCTTCAGGTCCAAACCACCACTCTTCCCCTTCCGGACTAAGCTTTCCAGGGCTTCGTCGGCGGAAAATCTGGATAATCGAGCTCGTAGCTCCTAGAAATTCCAAAAAGAAAACAAAAATAATTCTACAATCGATGCAATGCATAAATAGTCGGCTGTCAAACCAAGATCCGCTACTGGTGTTACGTATAACCTTCACTTTCACTACTGACAGTTCCCATGGCACGCCCATCTATTTCACGCCATTTGAGAAATACTACGTGTTCACCACCAAACAGGATACCATCCGCTTATAGGAATCTTCGCTCACAGCGCTTAGATCCAGAAGAAAGATGCCGTCAATTTAGCGTGAATCTTTCCTTGATTCCCGAAGGTAAAAAACGTTCATACGACACCTCTAGCCGCCTCTCCGGGAAGAACTTTTTAGTCCTTTACGTACGTCCGCACTGTCCGGAGGTCAAACAAAGAGAGAGAGAATAATAGTGGGTCAACAAACAGGTCATTGCAAACTAAATAAATACCTGAAAACTGTGGGTCTGGCAAAGGAAAACCTATGCAGGTTCTGCCAGAAAAAAAAAAAGAAACTGCAGAAATCTTTTGGGGCTACTGTAAAGCCCTTTGTCGTCTGCGGTTTGCAAGCAGGCTTGGTGAGGAACAACCTAAAGCGGTAAAATAACTTTTGTGATGTAGGGATCACCGAACTACGTTACTGGGCTATGAGGGTTTCAAACAATGACCTTTTGTCAATGGTTTCAAATAAATTTTTTGCTAAAAATTTCGTTTTAAAATTTAAAAATGTTTGGTCCATTTGTCCTCTTGTTACACCTATTCTGGTACATACTGTATACGTTTTTAGGTTATTGTGCAAATGACCTTATGGACCAGCCGAGTCTAAAAAGTTATCTATTTAAAAACTTTTGTTATTTTAATGTTGTATTAACTTTTAAATCGCAAATTTGGCCCTGTCAGTCCTAGTTGTATAACCCTGTACTTGACCATCCCTCGTTCATATACAGGGTGGCCCACCATATTCGATACGGTCTGTAGCTGGATAACCATGGGGTTTTTAAAAAAGTAAATACTGAAACATATACAGGTGGGATAAGACCACAGTATAAAATTATTTTAGTCTATACAGGGTGTCTCAAAAAAGTGTGACGTATCAAAGTTATATTTTTTAAATGAAACACCCTATATTTTATGACGGTTTTAGATTCTACTTTAAAGAATAACTCAAGTTAGTTTATAGTACTAAGTATCTAATTTTATTCGTTTTTGTGATATTTGATTTTTTTGAAAAATGCAGAGGTAATATTAAATTGATTTTACTTTAACACTTTAAACTTTAAAATGTGTTACAGGATTAGAAAAAGTCTGCCATATCATACGTAGGTCAAATCAAGATCAAATATTGTACAGGGTGATCAAAAAATAATTTCAATTTTTCAGAAAATCAAATACCCATATCTCTCTTATTTTAAATGGGACACCCTGTATTTTTTACGTCACAAGATGACAAATAAAACACTCTTTTAAATGGTGTATAAGTTGCCTATACCTATCTTTTGTGCTTTTTAGTAAAATCTGTTTTTACAAATTTTTAGTGTTTATTTAAATTAAAGTTGGCTGTGACATTTTTCTTAAGAAAATAAGAACGACCATTCATTGATTACAAGTGTTTTAGTCAGTTTAAAAGAAATTTCAATGATTTTAAATAAAAACCCTTCTTCTACAACAACAAGAGAAAAAAGTGGTTTACTTTAGTCTAGAGTTAATCCTGAAAAATATTCCAGGAGAAACCATCTGATAACCTTAATAGTTGCTTTAAAAAATTTGACACAGTGATTATGGATAATGGAAGAAACGAGTTATAGGTCGCAGAATGTCGTCATAACTGACCAGAGGCGTTATTAGGATTGTTTAAAAACACAAGTTTTATCATTACCACATTTAGTTGAAATAAGTGTTATTGAAAGTAGCATTGTAAACAACTAATATTTTTTTCTGTGAATTTTTAAAAATAGTGGCAGATAATACAAAATCTTTTAATTTTGTGCTTTTTCCAACAAATTTACATTCTGCAATAATGGCTTAGTAAATAGGCATAGCTTTATCACAGCCTACTTACATTTAAATAGACATTTGGAATAAAAATATGTTAAAACGAAATTTACTTAAAACGTATAAAAGATAGGTATAGGCAACCTATTTGAAAAAGCATTTGGTTTGTCATTATGTGGTGTAAAAAATACAGGGTGTTCCATTTAAAATAAGAGAGATATTGCTATTTGACTTTCTAAATAATTGAAATTATTTTTTGATCACCCTGTATAATCTATGATCTCGATATAACCTACGAATGATAAGACAGACTTTTCCTAATATTGCAACAAATTTTAAAGTTTTAGGAGTTTATATTGTTAAAATAAAATTAATTTATTTGCACCCCTGCATTTTGAAAAAAAATCAAATATCAGAAAGACATCCTGTATAGAGTAAAATAATTTTATACTGTGGCCTTATTCGACCTGTATATGTTCCAGTATTTACTTTTTTAAACCCCATGGTTATCCAGCTACAGACCGTGTCGAATATGGTGGGCCACCTTGTATTTATTCCAAAAATAATACAAGAATATGCCACTTCTCATTTCGTAAATAACGTGAATATCCATTCATTCATCCGACATAACAAACCTCTTGGATTCTCCAGCCGCTGCAATTACCTCACAGAACGTCGTCATCGCCAATCATCTTACTACCAACTTGCCAAATCGCTATTTCGACTATAACAACTTGCCAGAACTAGTGGAAACTAATGATGTAAATGTAGCTAATGGGCTACAAGATTATACAATGATATTAGGATAGTTAAATGAGGTTTCTCTTACCAGTGGAAGATTCAAACTTAGTCGGGTTTTTTCGTTTTATATAACTCTTTGGTATTTTATTCTAATTAGATAAAAAAAAGTTATTTTTACTAGTACACGTATGAATGGCAAAACCTTTTAATAAACCAGCATTAGCATGTATGGTAATAGTTCGATATAGCGGTTTTCGCTATTATAAGAGATTTTTGAAAAAATCTTTTTCAGGACGTTTTTATAGGTCGATTATGACACAAATCTGTGTGCGCGTTTTCCAAAATCCATTTCTATAATTTCTTATTAATAAAAATATATTTACGGGACGGTGGAGTGAACAGGGGTGCTGGATGGGGACGAAACAGTAGAAATCCTACATTAAACACCCAAAAACAGTATTTTACAGTACACACTGCACTTTCTGTTTACAAAAATGCCCAAAAAATTGTTTAAAAAATTAAAAATAAATAATAGTACAACAATCCCGCCATGGCTGTCACTGCATAAAAAAAAGAAGAGTTTGCAATAGAACTGTAAATGTCTTGCGATGTTGCCAAATACTGTGAGAAAGTGTCAATAGCTTAAAAAAAGGAAGATACAGGACAAAATTCATATGAAAAATTAAGTTATTCTTTCTTCCTATTATAATTTGTAGCAGATTTGAATCAGGAAGCTACACTATTTAGGAGTGCTAAAAGAAATATTGCCTTTTTATGATTAAACAAAAAATACAGAGAAAAATGTAATTTATGCCCAACGAAGTGGGCACGGGTCGAGTAGTTATAAATATATAAATAAATGGTGTTTAATTTTAGTGAAATGGGAGCCCAAGAGGGGCATTTAGGATTTACTACAACGCGGCAGAATAATATACAGGAGGATACTTTGTACCTGGTTAAGTACCTCCATCAAATATGAGTCCCGTATAAAAAGCCGAGAACAGAATATATCCATCAGAAATTTTCAAACGCGTCAGATTGAGATAAGAAGAGTTGATTACATGCTAAACACTCTACTTATCTAACAATTTAAACGTGACGTAAAGTCGTAAAAACGATAGTACCTGACGATAGTACCCTTCACTCCACTTTTCAGGTTCCCAAGCTAATCTCTCAACCCGACTTGAAAGGCAAACGCAGGGCGATGCAGATATCTCTTTTACAGGATCTCAATTTGATATTGGATTGGGGCGCCAAAAATCTCGTTCAATTTAATGCATCCAAAACACAATCATGTTCCTTGTCGCAAAACAAATCATCAAAGCGGAGACACATTAAACCTTGTGGGCGTCACATTTGAGAATAACCTTAATTGGCATAAACACATTGTATCCATAGCCACCGCGGCGTCAAAAAGCTTGGATTTCTTTTCCGACCCAAAAGTATTTTTCTCCTTCCAATTTATACACTTTGTATGTGTCCCAAATTCGACCCTCTCTGGAATATTGTTCTCATGTCTGGGGAATGGCATCCCCTACAACCCTCAGCATTCTTGATGCCATTCAAAGAAGGGCTGTTCGACTTATTAATGATCCTTTACTTACTTAAAGACTTCATTCTCTTGCCCATCGTCAAGCTGTGGGAGATCTATCGCTCTTCTATAGATACTTTTACGGCTTCTGCTCCGACGAATTATCCAGTATAGTCCCTCCTCTTGCAGCTCCCAACAGAGAAACTCGTGGTGCCGCACGTATGCATCCCTATACGGTCCAATTGGACAGGCCCATTTCGTTCGTTCTTTTATCCCTAGAGTTTCTAGACTGTGGAACCTACTGCCAGCGGAGGTCCTTCCTTCTTCCCCAAATCTTCAAATTTTTAAGTCTTGTGTTAACAAACTTCCTCTTACCCTGCTTAAGACACCCACGGTACGTTAGTATTTATGCTTTCAGCCTTCGTGGATTGTCCAAAGATAAAAAAAACGTCATTTTAATATTCTCGAGCGTAGCTATTTTTTTATTTTATTTTGGAAGAAAATAATTCAAGGATAACAAAAAATATATAATCCGATACGATCCGAACGGTTTCCACAAGCCGAAATAATAACAGTATTTTTTGACATATTTAAAAATCTATAGCCGCTTCCACCACCCATAAAATGGTATACATAACATTTATTTTTCTTATCATCTAAGCTTTGCGTCCCAATAGGTCTCTATGACGCTCAAGTAAATCCCAATGTAGCATCGTAGGTTACAATAGTGCCAAAATTGTTATTTCACGCCAATTTCTTATTTCTCGCAGCGAGACCTAAGAAAGCAAGCAAAAATAGAATCACGTACACTACACATGTCCTGTTGTCCGCAAATAAAACAACAGCAAATCATCCGCTGAAACAAAGACCAACGCGCCGCAAAAACCTCTCTGGACCGAATTATCGCCAGACCACGGAAAGCTTCCGATTCTGGATGCGGAAACTGAACAGATGCTCGTCTCAATTTGCGGAGGATACAGTTAAATTGCATGTCTAACTTTACAATGGATTCCATCTACTGATTAACAACTTCTAACAAGTTCCGTGGATTCTCTAATAAATCTCTGTATAGGATGTTCCGTCAGATGCGGTTTTGGATACACTTATTTGCTAGAAAGAACTAATCATGCAGTGAGTCAGAGACAAGAATGAGACGAGCAACTAAATGTAAATAAATTATCCGAGAGAGAGATAGCTGCTGTGTCTTCCTTGTCTGTCTTTAAGGAAGGTAAACGCAGATGGCGCGTGAGTCGACTTTATCGTTTGCCCGCCAAATTCAAATTATATAGCTGTGCTGTTTTTGCCTTAATGTTAGGTACTTGTTTTTGTTTCCTATTAATATAAAATATTGGGGTTTAGTTCAATAATTACACACACCTTATTAAAAATGTCATTTATTTGGTTTTTATAAAGATTTTTCTTACAGATAACCAGGTCAATATTACCTTAAATTATCTGTTGGTAAGCACAAATTTAATATATACACTGTGATCACTAATAAAAGTCAATATTCAAAATACAATTAAAGGTAAAATACCACGAAACACACAATAAATTAGAGAAAATGTAAACACACTGTCCAAACAAATCGGCCATTGAAAAATATCAAACACAAATATCGACTAACATTTCGGCGTGACTGCCTGCGGCAACGTTTGTCAAGTTAAAAATATTCGATTCATGGTATATTTTCTTTCTCTTAATTAGATGTGAGCCAAAAAGGACATTAAAGTTTACATGCAGAAATTGTAAACAACTTGGCAACCAGGGCAAAGCCATGATTGCTATATCTACGATAGCCTGCCATGATGAAAGACAAAGACATATTTATTGGAACTTGCGTTAAACCAGAAAGAGATAAATACAATGGACAAATTGTTAGGACCAGTTACTCGTCTCATTGTTGTCTCTGAGTAAGTGACAAAGTAATCGGGTAACATCAGTCAAGGTATTCTGGTAACGTATGTTTTCTCAACTAACTCGGTTATCGGGGGTACGGTACTAAGATGGTATAGTGAACACTTATACGAAAATCACTGTAAAAAAATTAATCTTCATTTTTAAAATGTAGCAGTCGAAGATGTAAAGACTCAGTATGGAGTCTATTTTCTAACTCGATATTGTCCTTGACTGCGATGTATTTAAATACCAAACTTGTGATTGTTTGTTTTGATGTTTAAACAGTCTTGACTTTGGACCGAATTATCGCCAAACCACAGACAGCTTCCAATCCAGGATGCGGAAACAAAACAGATGCTCGTCTCAATTTGCGGAGGATCCAGTTAAATTGCATGTCTAACTTTACAATGGATTCCATCTACTGAATAACAACTTCTAACAAGTTCAGTGGATTCTCTAAAAAATCTCAGTATAGGATGTTCCGTCAGATGCGGTTTTGGACACACTTATTTGCTAGATAGAACTAATCATGCAGTGAGTCAGATACAAGAATGAGAGGAGCAACTAAATGTAAATAAATTATCCGAGAGAGAGATAGCTGCTGGGCCTTCCTTGTCTGTCTTCAAGGAAGGTAAACGCGGATGGCGCGTAAGTCGACTTTATCGTTTGCCCGCCAAATTCAAATTATATAGCGGTGCTATTTTTGCCCTTAATGTTAGGTACTTGTTTTTGTTTCCTATTAATATAAAATATTGGGGTTTAGTTCAATAATTACGCACACCTTATTAAAAATGTCATTTATTTGGTTTTTATAAAGATTTTTCTTACAGATAACCAGGTCAATATTACCTTAAATTATCTGTTGAAAAGCACAAATTTAATATATACACTGTGATCACTAATAAAAGTCAATATTCAAAGTCCAATTAAAGGTAAAAAACCACGAAACACACAATAAATCACAGAAAATATAAACAAACTGTCCAAACAAATCGGCCATTGAAAAATATCAAACACAAATATCGAATAACATTTCGGCGTGACTGCCTGCGGCAACGTTGTCAAGTTAAAAATATTCGATTCATGGTATATTTTCTTTCTCTTAATTAGATGTGAGCCAAAAAAGGACATTAAAGTTTACATGTAGAAATTGTAATCAACTTGGCAACCAGGGCAAAGCGATGATTGCTCCATCTACGATAGCCTGCCATGATGAAAGACAAAGACATATTTATTGGAACTTGCGTTAAACCAGAAAGAGATAAATACAATGGACAAATTGTTAGGACCAGTTACTCGTCTCATTGTTGTCTCTGAGTAAGTGACAAAGTAATCGGGTAACATCAGTCAAGGTATTCTGGTAACGTATGTTTTCTCAACTAACTCGGTTATCGGGGGTACGGTACTAAGATGGTGTAGTGAACACTTATACGAAAATCACTGTAAAAAAATTAATCTTCATTTTTAAAATGTAGCAGTCGAAGATGTAAAGACTCAATATGGAGTCTATTTTCTAACTCGATATTGTCCTTGACTGCGAGGTATTTAAATACGAAACTTGTAATTGTTTGTTTTGATGTTTAAACAGTCTTGACTCTGGACCGAATTATCGCCAGACCATGGACAGCTTTCAATCCAGGATGCGGAAACGAAACATATGCTCGTCTCAATTTGCGGATGATCCAGTTAAATTGCATGTCTAACTTTACAATGGATTCCATTTTCTGACTAACAAATTACACACACAAAGTTCCGTGGATTCTCTAAAAATCTTAGTATAGGATGTTCCGTCAGATGAGGTTTGGAACATACTTATTTGCTAGATAGTACTAACCATGCAGTAAGTGGTAAAGTAACCTCATAATAAAGGAGCATTGTGCAATCAAAAAACTTGCATTTTTACCACCATTCCGAAAGTAAACAATTAAATAACATTTTTAGCAAAATTTCTAAAAAAAATAATCAAAAGAATTGCATTTTTGCAGGATTACGAAAATAGTTATCCATATAACCTGGCATTTTTACGACCATTTCAAAATTACTCACTACAGAAAAATTACTCACATACAGCGATATAAAAATAACGATCCTTCTAATATCACGAACCTATTTACTGGAAAGTACATAAATGATGCTTAATTTAATTAAATAGGTTTTCCAAATTTTAATAAAATCGGTTAAAGGGTTCCTAAGATTTTTTAAAAACTTTAACACCCCGTATCTTAGAATGAAAGCAAGTTCGGACATATGTTCATAGGATTTTTTTCATAAAAAGATATAAGAATGCACCACCTTACGTTTTGCCCCATGTTTAATAAACACCCTGTATAAATTACCATGAAAATAAAAATTATTTCTTGTTAATAAAAACCAAACTGAGCGAAATATTTGTAACGTCTCTACTTGTTCCCGCAAATTACAATATCCATATGTATGATATACATGTTGTTTTTTATGTTTTGAGGAGAAATTATTTATGAATCTGATCTGTTATTATTGATTTTCTTGACTATTTTATGTGCATTATTTTGTAATAAAATCGGTTAAAGTGTTCCTAAGATATTTAAAAGATACCGGCTTTTTTGAAAACTTTAACGCCCTGTATTTCAGAATGGAAGCAAGTCCCGACATATGTTCATAGGATTTTCTTTTTCATAAAAAGATATAAGAATGCACCACCTTAACTTTTGCCCCATGTTTAATAAACACCCTGTATAAATTACCATGAAAATAAGGATTATTTTATGTTAATGAAAACCAAAGTAAGCGCAAGCTTTTTAACGTCTCTACTTGTTCTCGCAAGTTACAATATCCATATGTATGATATACATGTTGTTGTTTTATGTTTTGAGAAGAAATTATTTATGAATCTGATCTGTTATTATTGATTTTCTGGACTATTTTATGTGCATTATTTTCCCCGTTTTCCTCCCCTGTCCTGTATGTGTTGTTCACTTTTTGTTATTGATAAAATAATTTAGACCGGACGCCCTTGATCCTATGTTAAAGGTTTGCAACCTTCTCTGTATAGTAATTTTTTTAAATAAATTAAATAATTAATAAAACAAATCAGGATTAATAATTTTTTTTTTAAGTATCCTTTACTTTTATTAAATTATTGCAAGGACAGAATAGCTCTTTATATTAAATAAAAAAATATACTTATATCTAAGACTTACAGGTCTGATAAAAAATTTGATGCATTTTATTCAGCTTACCATTTCTTATATTCATTTAAAATAATTACTGTTTCCCAGTAAAATCGTTAAATTTGGCTTTTTCTGTATGCAAGCGATATAACAATTACTATATTTTTTAGTATCACGAACTTATTTACTTACCATAATTTCCACCATCACTTCTTTTAATACATGTGACCATTAATTTGAAATGTATCTGTTTTCAAATGAATTTAATAGAAATTTTTAAAAATTAATAATATTACTGATTTCTGATTTCTTAGAAATTAAAATTATAAAATTATACCGTGAAACAAAAATGTAGTGTGCAACACATGCGGCATGCTTTTTTTTCTCAGATTTGACGGCTCGTGGTGTCCAACCTCTCTGTTGTAAAAAAGTTTAACCTGATGTAATTACTACATAAATTACTGAAAAATGAAAAGAAAAAAGTGACCAAATATGGAATACCATTTTGTTTTTACACATAATTTGCATAAAAATTATAAATACTAGCTATATATGTATCAAGGGCGTTACTAGGACTATAATGCCTTGAAGATTTCGGCCTAATGGGCATTATAGTCCAGTAAAGCCCGTGGTGCATACAATGCTTTATGTTTTACCCAAAAAGATTTTTTCAATGACTAATTACATTATTTATTCGCAATATAAAAAATAAGTTGCACCTGTACCTGTATACGTAAGTAGATAATGACTGGTGTTAAGTTTGACTTTGATGTTTCTATCAGTTAGTCAGTTGGCATTTTTTATATAACGATTTGCTCAAAATGGAAAAAAATCCACAATATATAAGAGAAAAGGCCATAAAAGCGACCGAAAATCTTTTGCCAGTTAAATCAAGGCAACAGTATGATCGGGAGTATGGCATATTTTGTATTTGGAAAGATGTGAACGCAATTCTTCAAATAACCGAAACAGTTTTAATGGCATATATTCAGGAACTGGTAAGTTATTGAATTTATTTTAATACATATGTTTGTATAAACTTGATCTTTATTGTAAGAGAAATAAAATTGGATAAGCAATAAAATTTCCATATTAGCGCATTAGTGCATTATAAGCGGGCATTATCATAATGCCCGCTTATAATGCCCTAAGTGTGATAGCAGGTATTATTGCTACCATAACATATTCCGTTTCTAAGGTATTACAGATCAATAATAGATGGGTAAAACATAAAAACTTTTTGTAGTAATTATTATCAATCATATATTTGTCCTTTATGTTGTAAACATTTTTATTTACATTGATTAATTTTAATCAGGATTTTTAAAAAACTAAAAAATGTTAAGAGTAGCTAAATATGCAATAGTTACCCCAAATATGGATTACTATAAGCTAGACCGGACCAAAAAAATCGACTTTTATTATTATTTTTTAAATATATATACAAAATATTGTTTACACACAAAAAAATATTTTAAAGATTTAAGCCTTTATTATTATTATTTAGAGGTATTTTTTCTTAAATTAGTATAGTAGTATTTTTTATAGTTATGAAGAAGCGATAAAACATAACATTTCTACAGCGACGAAAGGACTTGCTCTACTGGCATGTTACCACTTCTATTCGCGAATAGGCATTAAAAAAAAGAGACAAACCCCTCTATACTTTCTCTCTCTCTCTCTATTTTTTTCTTGGTTTTGGTCCCTTCAGGTCCAATCCACCACTCTCCCCTTCCGGACTATGCTTTCCAGGGCTTCGTCGGCGGAAAATCTGGATAATCGAGCTCGTAGCTCCCAGAAATTCCAAAAAGAAAACAAATAATTCAACAATCGATGCAATGCATAAATTGTCGACTGTCAAACCAAGATCTGCTACTGGTGTTACGTATAACCTTCACTTTCACTACTGACAGTTCCCATGGCACGCCCATCTATTTCCCGCCATTTGAGAAATACCTCGTGTTCACCACCAAACAGGATACCATCAGCTTATAGGAATCTTCGCTCACAGCGCTTAGATCCAGAAGAAAGATGCCGTCAATTTAGCGTGAATCTTTCCTTGATCCCCAAAGGCAAAAAACGTTCGTACCACACCTCTAGCCGCCACTTCGGGAAGAACTTTGTAGTCCTCTACGCACGTCCGCACTGTCCGGAGGTCAAACAAAGAGTACCCCTCTATACTTTATCTAAAACTAAATCCGTTGCACGTCACTAATTTGCCCTATTGCCAAGTTGTCATTAGAATCTAAGTTTTGTTTAAAAAAGCCACTCTGATCTGTTGTTATCGATTTCTCAGACTCTTACATGTGCATTATTTTTCCGTTCTTTTTTGTCTCGTTTGTGTTGTTCACTTTTCGGCTGAAAGCAGACGAATAAATAATGTAGAGTGGCTCTAGGTGTGACTCTGCACTCGCTGCTCTATCGTTCCCGCTGTGACTATAACACTATTTTACATTGTCTGATATAGAGAAATACACGGGTATATTATGGCGCGTAAACAACACTTTATTTTTATTTCATATTAGGTTCGTATGTTCATACAAATAATGTAGATGTAAAAATCAATAAACGATTCAGTGACTTATGTATGGCCCAGTTTATTAAGTATATTTGCAAAAAAAAAACATTATACAGGGTCTCAGTTCTTTGTAAAGTAATGGGAAAATTAATTAATTCACAAATTCTTAAGTACTTAGAAAAACACAAAATTTTGCATGACAAGCAGTATGGATTTCGCCACAAAAGATCTACAGCAGATCTTCTTTCCTTCGTATCACACTGTTGGAATAAGTCTCTTGAGTTTCTAGGTGAGTCCCAAATCGTTGCTCTTGATATATCTAAAGCTTTTGACCAGGTCTGGCATGCCGCACTTCTTAATAAACTTCCCTCCTATGGTCCTTCAACTAAACTCTGTACTTGGCTCTCTAGTGCTATCTATCTGATCATCGTATATCAGTTATTGTGGGACGGCCATTCTTCAAGCTTTCACCTAGTAAACCAGAAAGAGTTAAATACAATGGACAAATTTTTAGGACCAGTTACTCGTCTCATTGTTGTCTTTGGTAGTATGCAAGTAGTCTACTAGGAACCTTCTGAGGATGCCAACCACTCGCGTTGACGAAACTTCAAGTATACAAAATCTACAACGACGGCCGAATAGCCCAAAGAACATAGGTGTGTGCCATCCTTAGACTGTAAATATAGATACAGACCCGGCCAGTCATTCATAAATTATTCTAAACGTTGTAGCATACATTGTTTGGCCATTACGATATAAGAGCAAAAGAGATAGAGGTAATGGTGGGGATGAACAAGTTAGAATAGGTGTATTGGTAAAACTCTCCGCTGCTACTCCCAATGGCGTCCCATACGACCAGGAACAAACCCGAGTTGCCAGATTTATACCTACGAATTATCTCTCAAAATTGGGCTGTCGCGATATTTTGATACGTTCGTCGCACACTATATTTGTAATTTTGCCGTGATATTTATAAGATTACGCTAATTATCACCAGGTGCCCGATCGTAGATGGGAAGACGCGATTTTCTTTCAATTTGGCGGTAAAGGAGAACTACAAAGATAAACAATTTTAACGTTTTTTTAGAGGTGTTAAGATTAATTTTGCTTTTTTAATTTAAAGTGTTTATTTGTGATTATTGCAAAGAATTATTAGTTATTATACTTTGGGATATTTTGTAATTTCATTTTTATTGTCCTGTGTTTACTTTCGCCGTAAAAATTAAATATGGAATGGAGGTGCACAGACAATAATAATTTACTGTGCAACTTATGTGAAAAATATTTGTATTGGTTTATTTTATTTAAATAATGATATATAGTTATATATTATATAGTTTAAATTTTGTATAATTAAAGAGAGTCTAATATTATTGGTACCCACAAAGTTTTCCATAAAATTTTCATTCCGAATAATTACGTTTGGCAACGTGGCTCATTCTGTTACTATGTTGCCGGCATCTGTGCCGTTTACACGTCCAGTGCGCTGTTGCCAAATATTTAATGAGGTAAAACATTTGAACGGAATATGATGTATTGTGTACTGAAGATTTGAATGTAAATAAACGCGTCTGTATCTCTTTGTTCGTCTGAGGTGCCATCACTATTAATTCCACATGTCCAGAACACCTTAAATACCAAATTTAATAAATATAGCTTTAGCGGTTTTTGCGTTGCGGTACTTTTTACTAACCCAGTGTAAGAATTTCCATAAAAAGTTTTGTTTAAAAATATGGCAGAGTTATTTTAACCTGCCGGTTACCGTTAAACTACTTTAAATGTTCGTAAGTAGTTAAAGTACAAGTGCGAAAAAGCATTGTAACACTCGTGCAGCTCAGCTGAATTCGCAGTAAAACGAAGTAAATGGAAAAAGCAACTAGACGTAATGGAAGGGCTTTTCATCCACTTGGAAACTTCTCTCGCCTTTTCTCAAATTCAATTCCGTCGTTTTCAGCAAACTTTATATAAAACTAACCTAATTTCTTCCCCCGATGCTTATTTTCTATTAATAAAGCCGGATTAACGGCCCCAAGTTACCGGCTTTTACGTTTTGTCAACGTTGGGGGATTTTTGTTTGTTGTTTAAGCCTTTTTATGCTTATTTTTGGGTAATAAAAATGTCGGAATTAGTGAAGTTATTTACGTGTTTTTTCTTTACAGGGTTATTTTTAAATTGATATATTCCTCTTAACACAGTATAGAATGGAAGAAAATAGGTATATTTTTTAAATAAAATTATGTTCGAAAATGCTTAGTTTCCAAAATACGGGGTTTAAAAGTTAAAAAAAAATGCCTTTTTTATCATAACTTTCTTACCACTTCAGATTTGTCCATAAAATTTAATATACTTCTTTAACCATTACATTATATTTTTTGCTGTAAAAGTTTTTTTTTAAATATTAAAGAAAAAATAGTACGCCACTGTTTTTTCCAAAAACAATATTATTTTTAAAATATTCATTATAATAGCTATTTATGTATCAAGGGCGTTACTAGGACTATAATGACCTGAAGGTCGAAATAGCCCGAGGGCTAGATTTCGACCTGATCGGCATTATAGTCCAGTAAAGCCCGTGGTGCATACAATGCTTTATGTTTTACCCAAAAAGAGTTTTTCAATGACTAATTACATTATTTATTCGCAATATAAAAAATAAGTTGCACCTGTACCTGTATACGTAAGTAGATAATGACTGGTGTTAAGTTTGACTTTGATGTTTCTATCAGTTAGTCAGTTGGCATTTTTATTTAACGATTTGCTCAAAATGTAAGAAATTCCACAAAATATAAGAGAAAAGGCCATAAAAGCGACCGAAAATCTTTTGCCAGTTAAACCAAGGCAACAGTATGATCGTGAGTATGGCATATTTGGTATTTGGAAAGATGCGAACGCAATTCTTCAAATAACCGAAACCGTTTTAATGGCATATTTTCAGGAACTGGTAAGTTATTGATTTTATTTTAATACATATGTTTAACAAACTTTATTATTTTTAGTCGGAAAAATACAGTCCGAACTCTCTCTGGACCAAGTATTCCACCCTAAGGTCTACGTTGATGGTCTATGAAAATATAGACATTTCGCAATACCATCGTCTCATATCTTTTTAAAAGTTAAGTCGAAAGGATACGTCCCGAAGAAGTCTAAAGTTTTGGAATATAATTTGGATAACAAATATTAAAATTTTTTAAGAAGGCTTCTTCTGATGATATCTACTTGGTACACAAAGTCATATTGGTAATGGGTGTTTTTGGAGGTTTAAGACGAGATGAGTTGGTCAAAATGACTATTGATGACATTGAAGATAGAGGAACAGTCTTGGTTATAAAGGTACCAGAAACTAAAACTTCAACTTCAAAAAGTTTTACTATCATTGAAGAAGATTTAGGCGCGTTAAATTTAATAAAAAGTACACAACATTAAGACCAGCTGGAATAAAGGAGCGAAGATTCTTTCTTACCTATAGAAAGGATCGATGTACAGTACAACCCATTGGAAAAAATACCATAGGAAGCGTCCCAACATTGATCGCAAAATTTATAAATTGGATAATGTCAACTTTACTTGTTGAGGCAGGTACTTCGTTTGAAAGTAGCTGAAGGATATATAGACGAAGGTATTTCATCCAAAAACAAAGTAGCCAAAATGATTGCCAATTCAGTTAATTCCGTATCGACTATTGAAAATTATTTTTTGTATAAACTTGGTCTTTATTGTGAGAGAAATAAAATTGGATAAGCAATAAAATTTCCATATTAGCGCATTAGGGCATTATAAGCGGGCATTATCATAATGCCCGCTTATAATGCCCTAGGTGTGATAGTAGGTATTATTACTACCATAATATATTTCGTTTCTAAGGTATTACAGATCAATAATAGTTGGGTAAAACATAAAAATATTAATTTTCTCCCGGGATATTTTTAAGTTTGACAAACGGTTTTTGATTTAGAAAATTAAAGCTATTTTAATGCACGGCAAAATTTTTAATAAAAATTAAAAACCATATCAGAATTTAGCGATTTTACCATGCATTAAAATGGCTTTTATTTTTTTAAACAAAAACCTTTCGTCGTACGATGAAAAAACACAGGACTAAATTAACTCCAAACTAAATGATTATTTCAAAATAATATTGATTCCAAGAAAATGCAGTGGTGTACTATTTTTTTTCTTGAAACAAATTTAATACGAATCTTGTTCGAACGCTACTGGTATTTTTTTAACTTTTACAGCAAAAATGTAATTTAATGGTAAAAGAAGTTTATTAAATTTTATGGACAAATCTGAAGTGTTAAGAAAGTTATGATAAAAAAGGCACTTTTTTCTTAAAACTTATGCACCCTGTATTTTGGTAACGAAGCATTTTCGATTATTTTATTTGAAAAATGTTCATATTTTCCTGCATTCTATACTGTGTTAAAATAAATATATCAACTTCAAAATAACACTGTACTGGGTGACAAGAAAATTACTATACAGCAATTTATTTTCTTCAGTGTAATCGTGCAGTTTTTAAAATTATTGACGTTATATTGTATCACTAGATGCCAATTTTAGATATAATAGCATCTGTGTATTACTTCCGGTTTAACCGGAAGTAATATAAACTTTAATATTTTAAATGGAACACCTTGTATATTTTTTAGGATTTGAATTCTACAGGTCATTCCTGATATAAAATCTTTTATTAATTTATTACCTAACTCTTTTGGTTTTGGAGATAATGGCGTTTAAAAATGTCCACACTACAGCACATTTCATCAGTTTTATGGAAAAACAAATGAACATAACAAAAATTTAAAATGCTTAAAATAGTTCCTTTAAAAGACCCTACCTTTAGAGACCATTATAATACTACTTCCGGTTTAGCCGGAAGTGCTGTAAAATTTGAACTTTTAAGTATGATAACCCTCGTAATTTTAATGGAACATCCTAAATATTTTTTAAGATTTAAATTCTTTAAGCTATTCCTGATATGAAACCTATGATATACCCATAACCTATCTTTTTAAGTTTTAGAGAAAACGGAGTTTGAAAAGCACTCTTTCCGCGGTCTTCGAGTAGTGCGGTTCACGTTTACGTAGAGGTCTACATAGACTTCCCGGGTAGGCGATTGAAGGCATCGTACGAGCGTAGCTGCACCCTTGGGGACCGAGAAAAGATTCACGCTAAATTGGGGCTTCTTTCTTCTGGGGCTAAGCGCTGTGAGTGAAGATTCCTAAAGCCTGAAGTTTTTACGTTTTGGTTTTGAACACACCTCGTATGGTCGAGGAGGTGCGCACGCCTTGCGGAAATACGTCAGTAGTGAAAGTGACGGTTATGCGCGATACCAGTAGCAGCCGCTGGCTTGACAGTCAGAATTTATGCATGTTCAGAAGTTCATCGCTGTTGTTGATGTTTACAAGTGTTTCTTATTCATATGCTAGGAAAGTCTGGGAGTTTCGAGCTCGATTATCCAGATATTCAAAGGACAAAGCCGGGAAAGCTTATAAGCAATAGCTTATATGACCGGAACGGGAGAACTGGCGAATTGACTTAGTATCAGAGCCATAAAACAAAGAGATAGATAGAGTTTGAAAAGGTCCGAACGACCTCACAATAAACAAGTTCATGGATGATTTGCTGGTGATTCAGAGCTTGTTGGTTTTTTAGCGTCAAAGGAGCGCGCGCGCAAACTGGTTGGGTTAGTTTGTACGGATGTTTGGCGAACTGTTGCAAACCTGAGCGCGGCTTTAGGCAAATTGTAAATAATCCTAAATTGTGAAATTACTTTTGCAATCGACTATCGATATTTTAAAATCAAACTCAACTTGTTTTTGCTCGGGGCTGAAAATTATAAAAACAAATTAGTTTCGTAATTAATTGTGATTTTAGCTTAATATTCCGTAATATTATTAAAATATAAAATATACTTTAAAATACAAAATTTATGTTTATTTACAGATAAATGAATAATTGATTATACGCTACAAATTAACTGGAGAAAATTTATTATTTAGGTTTTATTTAGGCCGGAAAGCATTATGGGTCTAGCAAAAATTATGTTTGGAAATATGTTATCTAACTTTTTGGATTTTTAATATTGGAAAGAAAAAGTAAAAATAGTTTTTTTTTCTTATACTTTATTATTGTTATACTTGTTTTTAACTTTTTAGTGACTTTTACTAATTTTTTTGAAGACGGTTTTTTAAAAAAATATTTTTAACTTTTTAGATTCTTATTATCACAATTAAATCGGTAAATATTTTCTAAAAACACTACTAGTACCTCTTTTAGCGGTTAGTTGCAGCTTCTATCGATTTATAAGCTTTTGACAAAAATGGAGGTTTGATTATGGAATTAAAAAAGATTTAACTAACCAAATTTAACCATGTCCCCCACCTATACTCTGTCTTTAGTTTCTTATATTTTCTATCAAAAGCTTATAAATCGATGCACAGGGGCTGCAATAAATCTATAGACACGAGGCTTCAGCTAACCGCTCGTAGATTGGTATAATACATTATATCTATCAAAAGCTTATAAGTCTATACCCGCGGGGCTGCAACAAATCGATACACACGGGCTGCAACTATCCGCTTGTCTTCTGGTTCGGTGAAAAGGGTTAATTTTACCCCTTGATTTTTCTTACGTATGGCAAAGAGAAAAAAATAGGTCTAGTACCTTTCTCTCTCCCGATTCTGACTTAATTTTTTTATTGGCCCACCGCGGAATTTCACTCTTTCAAATTAAAAAAAAAAAATTAAATCGGTTCACAAACACCAGAGTAATCGCGTAACATACACACAAAAAGTAAACATAGGCAGCAAATTGTGAACCTCCTCCTTTTGGTTGGTGAAAATTGTAAATTTTATCCCAAGGTTGTCGATTTTGAATGCTCTCCTGATCTTTTCTTTTTTTTATTGCTTTATTATCTGGACATATATCTATTTATATGAGCATATGCCTATCTAGATTCAGCTTTGCCGATGATCAATCCAGTGGCGTCTAGAATTTGCGCATTTCATTTTGCATTGTTTTGAAAGTGATATTTGTTGAAAGATGTAATAATGTTTTTTATTTAAAGTAAAAGAATTTACAACTTAATAATAATTAAAAACTGATGTGTAAACGGTTGTTCTACTAATACAATAAACTGTATATCTTCGGCACTGAACAACATGGTCGAAAAATGGGAGATGTGACGTCATAACACGTCAAAGCAAAATGGCCGAATGTCGTGACCTTATATAGACCGACTTTGGTTTTTATGGGACCACCGCGGAAGTGCACTCTTTCAAATAAAAAATAATTATTAAATTCGGCCTTCAAACGCCAGAGTAATTGCGTAACATACACACAAAACACAAAAAGTCGGTTAAAAAGTAAAATATTGTTCTTTGCTTGCGATAAATTATTCTTTAGGGACAAAAAATTTTAAAAAGCACATATAAAGGCCATCACTTTTAATCTAAAAAATTTGAAAAACGTGCAATCAACATGCTTCTATTCTATTTCTATTTTTTTCTTGGTTTTGGTCCCTTCAGGTCCAATCCACCACTCTCCCCTTCCGGACTATGTTTTCCAGGGCTTCATCGGCGGAAAATCTGGATAATCGAGCTCGTAGCTCCCAGAAATTCCAAAAGAAAACAAACAATTCAACAATCGATGCAATGCATAAATTGTCGGCTGTCAAACCAAGATCTGCTACTGGTGTTACGTATAACCTTCACTTTCACTACTGACAGTTCCCATGGCACGCCCGTCTATTTCCCGCCATTTGAGAAATACCTCGTGTTCACCACCAAACAGGATACCATCAGCTTATAGGAATCTTCGCTCACAGCGCTTAGATCCAGAAGAAAGATGCCGTCAATTTAGCGTGAATCTTTCCTTGATCCCCGAAGGTAAAAACGTCCGTACGGCACCTCTAACCGCCACTCCGGGAAGAACTTTGTAATCCTCTACGCATGTCCGCACTGTCCGGAGGTCAAACAAAGAGTCCAATCCATCAATCAACATGCTTGACGACCCAATGGGCACGCGTGCCATTGGTTCGCTATCCCAGGGTTAGACTGTCATATTTCACCCTCAGAGATTTTTGGTGGTATTTTTTGCATAAAATAAACCCTGTATAAAATTTGGGTACTGAATTTTCGGATGTTTATTCGCCTCATTAAAACTTTTTAACGACCTGAACTATCAACGTTGTTCTTTTTATTAGTTTTTTTATAGCTACCTATTAGACGTTTAATGAGTAATAAAAACATTGCCATCAATATGACCCTTATCGTGTATGGCTCTTTATGGTCATTACCGAAGAAAATCACCACAGTTTTTACATTTGCTTTTTAATTCCCTTTTTCCACCTTCCGATGATAAATTTTGTTTCTGTTTTGGACCAGAGGCGTAGCTTCGGGCATTTTTATTTTTGTTATTTAATCATATTCTTGTTATACCTTTTTTGTCATTATTAGGGTAGGGCGGGGCTAGTTGAGCATAGAGGTAAGTTGGGCAATCAAAATATCTTAAAAACTATCGACCGCACGCGAAAGCATCAATAGCATAAGAAGGTTTCGCGAGGGGAACTCATTGTGCGAACACTAGTGGTGATGCGGCGATCGAGAAAAGTATCCGTGCGCATTGTTTATTTCGTGATTAAAAAGTAAAATAATTGCAAGCCGGAAAATTTTACCTGTAATAGTTAAATGTATTTCGTTCTCAATCAGGTAAATGTTAATCTTAAGTAAATTTATTGCAGTTTTAATATGTATAAGGATTTTGAATATAATGTTAACCGGTTTTTAAATAAATTTACTTTTCCTTTAAAATTTCAGGTTGGGATTAGTTGAGCTACAGTTTCCCAACTAACCCCACGGTTTTAAGTATAAAATGTCATATTTTTTTATTTTATAGGATACGAACTTATAACTGTAAGACTACTAAAGTCTTCTCAAGATTTAAAAGACGCTGCAACCCGAACTTTGTACAAGCAACAAAGAAAACGAGCTGACCTATCTAACTTATAAGTTTTCTCTGGAATTAGTTCGATTATACACCCAAAGGCCGGTCCAAGAAAAGGAGGCAAATTAAACAGAAGATAAAGAAAATCTGCAATTTTAACAGATACAGAAGGCATTACAAGAGAAGTAAAATAAAACTGCTAAAAAAGTTTAAAAAACGAAGATGAATTAATAGATATTAAATACAATAGTTAAGCTAAGCTAGGTACGTTGCTGTTTTATTAATGAGATTTATTGTTTAGTCACTATAAGATTATAAGTATAAAAAGCATATTGTCAAAATGTTTTTTTATTGTAAACGTATCTAACATTCAAGCCATAATTTAACTATACTTTCCAAGTGCTCTACTAGCCCCATACCCTTGCACAACTTACCTCACCCATGGGGTACGTTGGGCATTTTTTTTTTTTTTTTCCCAGGGAGCCGTCTGCATGTCCGGTGGCACTGCAGCCTGAAGGCTTATTGTACCAAACTCCCGTTTTATTGTACCCATTCCAGTACCCTAGTTCCTTGAAGAAGGCGGTATAGGTCTGCTGGGTGCGTACCATATGTTTCCGGGGGCACTCTAATATCCCCGAAGATTGCCTGTCTTTTGTGATCCAGTGCCTCACACTCTGGCAGTATGTGGGATACTGTTTCGGTCTCTGCTCCACATAATCTGCAGTCCAGATCTCCGTTGTATAATCCCATTTTATTTAGGTGTTCTTTCACTGGAGCATGTCCGGTGAGGAAACCTGTGATCGTTCTTAGCTGATTCCTACCCATTTTGTGTAGTTCTTTAGCTCTTTTTGTGCATGGTCCACTGATGTATATTTTTCCATGCATGTGTTGAGGAAGCCTTTCCCAGTGCAGTCTTTGCTGGTCCTTGACCCAGTTTTGTACCGCACTCCGGAAGGTGCTCTTTGGCACTCCAAGGACTGGTTCTGGCCCGACGTATGTCGTGGCTGACCCCTTCTAGCCAGTTCGTCTGCGTTTTCATTGCCTCGAATTCCGCAATGCCCTGGCACCCACATCAACCTCGTGTTGTTGCGTTCCGCCAGTTCCCTGAGTTCCTCGAGGCATTCTAGTACCAGCCAAGACGATACCTTGGGATTAATTAGTGCACCAAGGGCTGCTTGACTATCCGTAAGAATGTTGATTGTACAATTTGTGCGGGGCCTTTGGTTGTTAATCCTGGCACATTGTAAGATCGCAAAAATTTCTGCTTGAAATACAGAGGCGTGGTTTCCCAGTGGAAAGGTCAAACGAGTGTTTCCCATCTCACTGTAGACACCTGCTCCTGACCCTTCTTCGGTTTTGGACCCGTCCGTATACCAGGTTTGACCTCGAAGAGAGAGTCTGAAATTTTCGTTTGCCCAGTTCTCCCTTGGGTGTATTGTCACCTGAAAGGGTCTTCTGGGTACGATTTGTGGGGTCATATAGTCTGTCCTCATATCCATTATGGGACTCCTTATGATATTTTTTATTTCCATGTGTCCTGATCTAACTTTTGTGTTGCTCAGGTTGTGTTTCAGTCTGTATACCCCCATTCTCGCCTCCCCTTGTACCACTATATGCAGTGGCGGGAGGTCAAGTAGGGTCTCCAAGACCGCTGTTGGTGTACTTTTAATGCATCTCGCTATGCCAAGGCAGGCTAGTCTTTGCACCTTGCTCAGCCGAAGCATAGCCGTGTGCTGTCTGGTCTTGGTCCACCAAACAATGGATGCATATGTTATGGCTGGTTTCACCACGGTATTGTACAACCAGTGAACCATTTGTGGTCTTAGTCCCCACGTTTTGCCATATGTTCTGCCAGCCAGAATTAATGCTATTTCCGCTCTTTGATTACTTTATCCAAATGGTGGTTCCAGGTGAGTTTTGAGTCCAATATAACCCCCAAATACTTAACCTCCCCATCATTGGTATTTCAGTGCCTTGAAGATTGAGAGGACCCAACCCCTCTAGTTTTCTTCTTTTTGTGAAAGGCACTATTCTGGATTTGGTTGGACTGATTTTTAAACCAACCTCTTCCGTCCAAGTAGCTACTATATTCAGAGCCTGTTGCATTCGCTCTCTGACCATAGTATTGAATTTGCCCTGGCATACAATGACTATGTCATCCGCATACCCTAAAACATCATGGTTGTTGCTCTTAAGCCTGTCTATCAGCCCGTCCACAACAAGGTTCCAGAGAAGGGAGATAATACTCCCCCTGTGGGCATCCCCTTGCTACCCGCGCCGACGGTACTCTGGTATTTAGGCATAGCGCCTTCGTGGTGGATGTCAAAAAGATAAAAAATCAACATCCTATAATAACGTCACATTTACAGTTTTTAAAGTCGTAACAGCTACCTTTTTGTAACACAATGCTTTTATTAGCCGGAAGACCTCGCCTATTCAGGGCAAAAGGCCAAAAATAAGACTTTTCAGTATTAAGTGTCAATATGCTACTATGCATCCATAATTTTCTTTTAGAATTGCGCTTTTTCAGCCTTATTAAATACATCATTTCATTCTTTATCTTGAACAAGAGCACAGTGTCATCTGCATAATACACAATCTCATCTGGTTCCTGAAGTTAAACTATTTATATAGATAACAGAACAAAATGAGGACCAAGCACAGTGCCCTGTGGAACACCGAATTGGTAGAATTTAGTGTCCCACAGGTTGTTTCCCTTTTTTCCTCCCTAAGGATATTATTAACTTTTACACGTTGAAATCTACCAACCAAATACAATTTAAATAAATTTAATACTGTACCTCTTATACCAATGTCATACAATCTATCCAATAAAATTTGGTGGTCCACAGTATCAAATGCTTTCTTTAGGTCCAAAAACACAGCAGCAGGTTTTAAGTTATTAGTAAGACAATCAATTAAAAATTTAGATACATTATAAAGTGCTAAGACCTTTTTTAAAACCATACTGATACTTAGATATAATCTTATTTTCCAACAGAAGGTTCCATAGTCTTAATTTTATACATTTTTCAACAATTTTATT
>JACEGR010008054.1:0-41456 GCA_014170235.1 Listronotus bonariensis
AACGTGTAGAAAGCATATTGGAACAATATTTTAATGGCGTTCAGTAACTCAATCGACAAACTTTAGGGGTGATTTTACATTGTAAAATAAGAAACAATCTTTATATGAACATATGTCCTAAACGTCTTAGTTTTTGAACTACGGGGTGTTAAAAATTTTAAAAAATGTTTGTTTTTTTACTACAGCTTTTATACCAATTAAAATATTTTTAAAAGAATTAAAACACGTCTCCTATGCATTAAAAGACATTTTTTGACATACCAGAAAAAATATATTTTTTCAGTGTCGTCAATAAGAGGTTTAGGGGTAAATATTTTTTAAAGAAAAAATGGTAGGCCTTTGCATTTTTTTAAATAAAAATCCTATTTTTAATCCCCCGTTTAGTTCAGAACAAATTTAATCTCTTGACTTTTTTTTGTTTGATGTACGGATTTCGCGTAAATAAATAAAAACCATATTTTCTTATAGTCATTTCTAATAGCTAATATCAAATTATAAGTAAAAAATAACCTTTGTTATTTATTCTTTATTTGGATAGGGATGCTTTTAATTTATTTACGCAAAAACCGTACATCAAACAAAAATCGTCAAAAGATCAAATGTGTTCTAAACTAACAGAGGATTCAGAAAAAGATTTTTATATCAAGAATTGTGTGCAAAAAGAAAGGAAAATGTAGTAAAAATAAAGGTCACTTTTATTTTAAAATTTGATGATGGATATCTCAAGAGCAAAACGTTATCAAATATATATATATATATATATATATATATATATATATATATATATATATATATATATATATATATATATATATATATATATTCCAGTGCTCCAAAAAGGCCAGTATATCAAATTTCGTTAAAATCGGAGTTGCCGCAACGCAGAATATTCAAAAAACGATATTCAGGTTACAGAATACCGAATAGTGACCAAAAATTATTATATAGAAAATAGGGTTATGTTTATGAGTTTTTGGCGATTTTGTTTTATTTTATCATTTCCTCATCCAGTGCCGTATTATCCATTAGGCTGACTAGGCTACAGCCTAGGGCGCCATGAAAAAATAGGCGCCAGACAGGGGAGTAATAGGCGCTAGACAGGGAAGTTTCTAAAAAGTTTAGGTCGGGTGGGGATTACAACTAATTTTTCTGTCTGGAAATAAATAAAATAGACGCGAAAAGGAGAGAATGACCTTTTTTTTGGTCATTAACACTGAACAGACCTTTTTTTTGTGGAAAATATGCGCTCTGGGAATTCTAGCCTAGGGCGCCTCATACAGTTAGTACGGCCCTGCGATCATCATTATTCCCTCATAAAATACATAAAATATTTATATTTATGTTATATATTCTTTATATACAGGTTCAGTTAAATAACATAACACATAGGCAATGTAAGGAAAAAAGACAACCTAACTAAATCCCGGTAAACATGCGTGATTAATAGTGCTTGTTTTGTTATTCTATTGCCTGCCGATGAACCAAACAGCGTTGCTTATATTGTATATATTTTATTCAAACTCAAAAAGCTGGGTACCCCTATAATATTTTTATCAAACATAGACATAAAGATTAAGCAACAAAAAATCAATAATGTGTAAGAAATACCGAGTTGAAAAAGCTAAATTCGACGTCTTTTAAGTATCAGCCGATTGCAATTATGTAATTATTTTCTTTAAATGTCAATAACATAAAAATACAGAGCCAAAATAGCTGTATTTTCACTTGCCTTGTCCAAATAAAATAACCCTAAAACTTGCACAAAAGTCAGTTGAGGTACATTTTTGTGTCAGAAATATTCGTGTGGGAATCGTTTGAGACGCCACTGGGCAAAATAAATTTTATTAAGTTATAGGGTAATTAGTCCTTTACCTCTTTAAATAACACTGCTGAATTTAATCAAAATTGGTTGTAAGATATTTACAATATTAATAAAAAATATTTTTTAAAGTTTAACCCCATTTCTGGACTTAGATAAACTTTTTGAAAATTCTTAGGTAGTAGAATACTTATAACCTTAAATTTTCTTAACAACATTCTATAACAGTTGTCCTATGTTGTACTTAAATCTGTAAGCGATATGTTTTCATTGAAGAAAAGAATATACTTGATAGTATTTTCGTTTTCACTCAGGTGTAAATAGGTATTTCCTTGTAATTAGGTATCAGGGCCGTATATTAACTTGAAAATGATCCTTTATGAAATAATGATTTACTAAAAGACTTCTCTATGTTGTCCATCGTCCGACTGTAGGGGATCTATCGCTCTTTTATAGATACTTTCACGGCTTTTACTCCAAGGAATTATCCAGTATAGTCCTCCCACTTGCATCTCCCAACAGAGAAACTTGTGGTGCCGCACGTATGCATCCCTGTACGCTCCAAGTGGACAGGTTTCGAACTTCCCACTTTGTTCGTTCTTTATTTCTAGAGTTTCTAGAATGTAGAACCTGCTGCCAGTGAAGGTCTTTTGTTCTCCTTTAAATCTTCAAGTTTTAGGTACAGTGTTAACAAACTTTCCCTAATCTCGTTTAAGATACTCCACGGTACGTTAGTATTTTGGCTTTAAGCCTTCGTGGATTGTCCGAAGATTAAAACAAAAACAATTTAATTTAAAAAGTACAGGGTTGGTCCATATATTTAGACAGCGCCTATCTCGTTTATTATACAAGGTAGAAAAAAACTTTACCTACATACAACAATTTTAGAAAATTATCCAAACCGTCAAAAATATATATTTTTGAAAAGTGAGCCAAAAATGTGTGAAGAAAATTTTAATTTTTGGAAACTTATATTATGACACCAATTAAAGGGTCTTTTAAAAGCTTTATAAAAAATATCACATTTGATATATCTATTTTTAATAGTTTCGGAAATATGGCCATTTAATTTGGTCATAATTTCCATTACATCTACAGTCTTACCTTGTGTGTGGCCGTAGGTAGGATAATGAAAATTATATCTACTATTTATCAGATTTAGGTGGTCATATTTCGAAAACTATTAAAGATGGATATATCGAATGTGGTATTTTTGTAAAGCCCTATAAAAGACCTTTTATTGGTGATATAATATGTTCATGGCAAGAGGAGTGGGAGTCTGCGACGTCGTTGCTGCGGGAGTGTAAGACTAGTGTAAAACCGCGGCAGTGTAACCTAACTAATCGAAAGGAACAAGTAACCATAAATCGCTCTCCGCATAGGTCACACAAACCTTACACATAGTTACCTTTTATCGAAAGAGAACCGGCCGGTATGTGAACTGTGTGCAGTACCCCTAACTGTAAAACATATTTTAATGGAATGTTCTAAAATTTACAGCAGAAAGACTTAAATATAAATTTAAAAACTCCCTTCAGGACATCTTAAACAACAACTTAACAGATACTATAAACTTTATTAAAGATTGTGGTTTGTTTAAGTCGATTTTAAAGACATACCAGAACACAGTGTACTAAAATAAAATTAAACTAATTAACTGTTGATGTGCAAATAACCCTACGCGGTTGAAGCACTTTCTAATCAAAAAAAAAAAAAAATATATATAGGGTATGCCATTTAAAAAAATTAAAATTTTCTGCACCATCCATTTTTGGCTCACTCTGTATTTGAAAAATAATTTTTTTTAGGGAATGCATAATTTCCGAAAACTTTTGTATTTAAAGTTGCTTTCTACCTTGTCCAATAAACGAGATAGGCGCTGTCTAAATATACGGACCAATCCTGTACATTACATACCGAAGCCGAAAGTGTTTTATTACTGTCAAGAGAAATGGATGGTTTACATTTTTAAAAGTTTTCTGCAAAACTATTGTTTTATTTGTATTATATGTATTGTTATATCGGCAAATCCAGTAAAATTATTTTTCCTTTTGTTTAAAGCACGTCTAAATTTATTAAATAGTTAAAAGAAACATAAAATCTTTAAATTCATGGTTTAATTTTAAAAGATTTACAAACGAAAACCTGAACTTTTGATATAACTTAATTTGTTTCGAGTAAAACTTAGTTTGATACAGCATTATTATGTTTCTTTAGCTTGTTTTCTTTCCTATCCCTTTTACTGCTTTACTAATGAGAATTGTTTTATTTCAAGTTTAATTAAGCCAGCATGCTTGAGACAGGGAAATAGAAAATGTACAGTATTTCTTAAAGTTAATTTAAGAAAAAATGTTATATTTGTAAAATAGTTTTTTGTATAAGTTTTAAAAGTTTAAGCGCCAAATAATGAATGATCATTTACTGCTACACAAAAAGCATAGTAAGAATCTTTCCCAATTCATCCTTGGCCTTTGGCCCATTTTCTAATAAAATCATTTTTAAAGTTATAATTTTTTACTCGCGTGAGAAAACATTTACTTTTCCATACGAATTTTAGTTCACTAAAAGTACAAAATATCGAACTAAATATATTAGTGATTTGCAATGAAGGATTTTCATGCACTTCATGTTTAAACGATTTTTTTCTCTTTGGACAAAACAACTCAAAAGGTGAAAGAAACTCATTCCGCAGACACCAATATTTCCACAAAAAAAGTCCTGCAATCTGCTATTAACCTGCAAAATGCTATAAATTGTACATTTACCATCAATAATACTAAGTATAGATAGTGTATTAGAAAGCAATGTGCTAAAATAAAATGACAAAAAAGAATTTTGTTTTTATGAGTTCCTTACGCTCGTAGAAAAAATAGCGTCAGCATCAGCAGCCAGCGTTGAACGCAAAATTTGAGAGCGTTGTCTTTGATATTTATGTCAAGAATATAAGAACTTTGCCGCTCAACGTTGGCCGCTGACGCTGACGCTTAGTTGAACGCAAAATTTGAGAGCGTTGTCTTTGATCTTTATGCGAGAATAAAAGAACTTTGCCGCTCAACGTGGGCCGCTGACGCTGACCCTTAGTATCGTGCCTGAGGCCTTAAACCGTTTTAAAAGTCGTAATTTGCATTACAATTACTAAGAGCGTTTACTCATGCTTTTTATTTAAATTTATATTTGGCTGATGCGCATTGAAGTGCTCGTGTAAATGTCATGGACAATGTGTGGAATGAGCTAAAGGTGTTTCTTAGACTTCCAGTAGTATTTGTGGCCAATGGGGATTAAGGATGCGTGTAAAATTTGTAATTGACATTAACAATATTCTAAATAATGTTAAGTTATTTAGAGAGGAAAAGGAGTTAGGTTAAGTTATACATTACTTACGAATTTCCATTATTTACAACCTCGTGCTTTGCCACATAATATTTTCCAGGAAGAAAACATATTTTAAGAAAACCAAAATCCGGAAAAGCACTTAGCAGTGTATTACTTAGTTCTGTCAGGTTTAAAGTTGAAAAGTGAGCATAAAAAAACATTTCTATACATATTTAATAAAATATTTTTTTAGTTTATCTTGGTAGAAAAGGACTTTTTTGTTTTTGGCCTTATTTGAAATCGGATTTTAAAATAAATTTCACTTTTGCATTACCGTTTTCTTTTGCTCTATGCTGTAGAGGATGTCCCATTTTCGACAATTGGGGCAAAAAAATAGTGCTTATTTGGGGGCCCAAAAAAGACACAGAAGCCGCATGACGCCTATATAACATTTTCAATAGCACTAAGAATTACGGAGATACCCGTTAAAATCTCGAAATTGAGACACCCTGTACGTCCTATGACGCAAAACTAAAGAGTTCTTTAACCTAAATGATGTCTGTAACGTAAGAAGGCCTTTCAAATGTTGCACTTGCCACATTAATAGAAATTGATAGAAGTGCAATATACCCTATTTATAACGCTATTAAAAGCATGAAGCTTTCACGTTTGCCGACAAACAGATATGGGGATAAATTTCCAAATGATTATAGACAATTTAATAGATGGATGGTACTTCTTTGGATACACGCCAAAATTAAACATGTTTATTTTGATTTTATTTTCAAAATAAACATGTTTTGACATTTAATGTCAAAGTTTTCAGAATATCCGAGAAAAAAACATAAAAAATTTGAATTTTAAAGCCTGAATAATAGTAAGTTTTCATTTTTATTATTTTATTTTTATTCGTTCTTGACAACGGTGGCAGATTTGCCACCGAAACGTCGATTTTTAATTATCTTTTTACTTGTTTAAATTTTTTTGGTTTTTTAGTACTTTTAATTTAATTTTGGCGTGTACCCAAAGAAGTACCATCCATTAAATGAATCCGCCAAACTACAGAACATATCTTCAAATTTAATAGATATTGGACAGGGTGTATAGTCTGACGCTTTCCATAAACCGAAATAAGGTATTTTTTTAAACATATTTAATAGTCTATAGCTGCTTCGCCCACCGATAGAAAGGTATACATTATATTTATAACCTTTTTTATCTTCTTATCATCTAAGCTTTGCAACCAAATAGTTCTCTGTGACGTTTGAGTAAATCCTCATTTAGCATCGTGGGCTCCCCTACTTTTAAGAAAAACATCTCTGCTTAAAATAAAATCAAAAATGCTAAGGGTTGTAGGGAAACCATTTCTTAGCTATGACAAAAATATTTCAACAAGGGTCCCATTTGGGATTAAACGAAAAAAATACTTTTTGGTTCCAAAAGAAATCCCAGACTTTTTAAAGGTGCTGTTGCTAAGGGTATTCTCAAATGTGACGCCCACAAGAATTGACAAGTCTTTGCTCTGCAGAACTTTAGAATTTGCTGTCTTATTTCCTTAATGCCACAAATAAGACAGCCAAAATCTATCAAAATCGGGTAAGGAATATTTAAAATAATATAAATTAATATTAAATTATATAATAAAAGTATTATGATACTGAGCAGCCCAACGATTTTATTATTTGTCTGATCAATACCCCAGATTGATGAGAAGATTGGTGCGATTTGGTAGCTAAAACTTACCAAATTATTTTTTTGCTTTTAGGACAATGAAAGCGTCCATGTTGAATTTTTTTCATAGTGAGCTCTACTCCACGAATCAAGCCTTTTATTTGATACCCTTATTGAGGTATTTGTGGAAAAAAAAATGTAATCCGCCAATTTGTAACTTCGGCCGTAATAATTTTTATTTTCTTTATAGTCAGCTCTATTCTACCAATCTGCGATTTTGTGGCGGCCATATTGGATTTTAATTATTTCTTAGTGGGCTCTATTCTACCAATCAAGCCCTTTTATTTAAAACCCATATTGAGGTTGTAGTGAAGTAATATGTAATTCGCCATTTTGTATCGGCAGCCATCTTGGATTTACAATCATAAAGAATGAATTGTATTCTCATCAAGATTAAGAGCGTGTATGTATTACATTTTAGATCGATCAGTCGTTAGGAAGAGGGTCAAATTTCAATAACTAATTTGACCCAAATAAATAAATAAATAAATAAATAACAAAAAATATTTATCAAATAACAACTAAACTTATAAAATTGGCAAATTAATAAGCCCTTAATTGTTTTACCGCATTTAGAAATCGTCCTGTATTCAGGGTGTCCGCTAATTAATGGTACAGGGTGTTGCTTTTTGTTGACCTTGAAGGGAATAGCGAAAACTTAAAGAGATAAAACAAATCTGATTGTGCTATCTCGATTTCCATTTTTAAAACAAATTCCATGATTAAAGTTAATCATGGCTAACTTGATTCGTTTTAAAGATCCAGAATGTTTTTTAAATTTTATCAATTTGACCAGGCACTTGTAACTTGCTTGTTATTAGAGAAAAAAATTAAATAGGAAAGTTTTAGGGGTCTTCTGAAAAGCTGTAAAAAAATACCACATTTGATATATTTGGTTTCTCATAGTTTCGAAAATTTTGGCATTTTAAAACTAAAACACCCTGTATATTTTACCACCGTTAAAAAGACATTTTAAAAACCTTTAGGAATTTACCATCTTTAAAATGATTTTCTCCAACAGTTTCGAAATTATGAGCTTCTAAATCTTAGTGTGTATAACTACTATTTTTTAGATATATATGTACATATTTGCAAAACTATTAGAGATAAATATATCAAATGTAATATTTTCTTAAACCTCTTTAAAATATTTTTGCAACGGTAATATACTTTATAGGATGTTGATATCACGAAACTACTAAAATTTAGCTCTATCAAATGTGGTATTACTTTTAGCTTTTAATAAGACCTTTTAACTAAAAAAACAACTTTGTGCTACAACTTTAAAATAAAAGTAAATGGAAAAAATATAGATACGCAACTGAATTCAACGTAAAAATTGCTAAAGCTTTTCTATATACATTTTTTGTTCTATCCTTAATACTAAGAGATTTACTAGTTCCTGGTCAATTTGACAAAATTAAAAAAAAAAACACTTTGTATTTTTAAAACGAATCAAGTTAGCCATCATTTATTTTAACCACTGAATTTGGTTCAAAAATCTAAATCAGATTGTGCACTCAGATTTGTTCTATCTCTTTTAGTTTTCGCTATACCCTGCAAGGTCAATGAAAAGGCGCCACACTGTACAGGGTGTCCCATTTTGGTTGTCCCTTATGGGAAACTTGGAAACCATAAGAGATATTGAAAATCCGATATCCCATCCTCGAGCTCTTTTTGGAGAAAACATTTATGGTAAAAACAGATCATCGCTATCGCGAAGCGTTTCAGAGATACAGGGTGATTCTCGATTTTTTCACTTTTTGAAAAGGTCCTGTAGCTTTGTTGTTATTACAGATACGAGAAAACTAATTGCACATTATAAAGACACTTTTTTCCGTAGAATCCAGTGGCGTAGCCAAAAAATTTTTTGAGCTGTCATTTTTGACATATGACCCAAACATGTTTTTTTTATTAGGGACACCCTATAAATGATTAGGTAATTAAATTGCTTGTTTTTTCTGATTAAAATAATATATCATAGTAGGTGGTTTAATAAATTTTTTACGTCAAATATTGGAAAAATTATGATTTTAAAGACGCATTGCGGCTTCTATCTGTTTTTAAATTGTTTTATATTTTTGTTTTAAAAGGAATCTGTCATCCCTTAGCTCAGGAGACATTTCCGTAGAAAAAAAAACAAAAAATTAGTTTACAACAACAATAATAAACAAGTTATATTAATTAAACTTAAAAATTTATCAAGTTTTTTTAACTTTTGATTTTTTTATTTTTTATTTTTTATGAATTTTCCATGTTAACTTTACCAATAGAGCAAAAAAAACAAAAAAAAATTTTAAAGTTCAAAAAAGAAATCGAAAAATTTTTGACACACCCTGTATAACTTTGATTTTTATTATTTTATTCAACATTATCATACTAATACCGTACCAAAATTCTCAAACTCATAAATAAGGACGCTATGAATTTTTAAATTTAAACATAAAAATAATTATTCTTAATTTTTTGGGACACACTGTATCATTTATATATATATATATATATATATATATATATATATATATATATATATAATAATATTCTTCCTTATCATATATATTATCCACCATAATTTCATCCTTATATATTTATAAATAAAATTGTAGGAAATTTTTAAAGTTAAAAATAAAAAAAAAATCATTTTAATTTTTTGAGACACCGTGTATCATTTTATTATGCGTATTAATATTCTTCTACATCATATATATTATTTACCAAAATTTCATACTTATATATTTATAAATAGAGTGGTAGGAAATTTTTAAATTTTAAAATAAAAAATGCGTCTTTAAAATCATAATTTTTCCAATATTTGACGTAAAAAATTTATTAAACCACCTAGTATGATATATTATTTTAATCAGAAAAAAACAAGCAATTTAATTACCTAATCATTTATAGGGTGTCCCTAATAAAAAAAAACATGTTTGGGTCATATGTCAAAAATGACAGCTCAAAAATTTTTTTGGCTACGCCACTGGATTCTACGGAAAAAAGTGTCTTTATAATGTGCAATTAGTTTTCTCGTATCTGTAATAACAACAAAGCTACAGGACCTTTTCAAAAAGTAAAAAAATCGAGAATCACCCTGTATCTCTGAAACGCTTCGCGATAGCGATGATCTGTTTTTACCATAAATGTTTTCTCCAAAAAAGAGCTCGAGGATGGGGTATCAGATTTTTAATATCTCTTATGGTTTCCAAGTTTCCCATAAGGGACAACCAAAATGGGACACCCTGTACACAGAGAAACCACAGATTTCTTATGCTAAAATATTAAGATTAAATTTAACAATACCTACATACAGCGTGTCTTCGGAAGTTCTTACCAAATGAAAAACTTTTTAATTACTAACTTTAAGAAAAAAAGTGTCGCTTCATAAAAGTCCTACTTAATGAGAAAATACATTTCCACAAAAATATTTGAAGTTTGGATGTACAGGTGCTTAAAAATTACTTGTTGATAAATTTAAATAAGGGTTATTACCCAAGTACGGTACCAAACTTCAAAAAAGTGATTTCTTATGTTATTTTATGGAGAAAAGCTTTTATAAATATATGTCTGAAGTTGCTTTTGTTTCTGAGATACAGGGAGTTAATTTTTTTTAAAGTCTGTTTTTTTTAAATATTTTAGATACAAAGTCGAACACAAACAAATGTACTATACTAAAAAGTTTGGCGAACAGTGAGCACAATAGCCAATATTATTGAGAGAAATGTACGCCACTGGCTTTGTATTTAGTTTTTATATTTTTTTCCTATAAAGAAACTAAAAATACAACTTTTTGATGTAGTACATATCTTTTTGTATCTGGCTTCGTATGTAAGATATAAAAAAAAACATAATTTTAACAAAATAATTTACGCCCTGAATCTCAGAAACAAAGCAACTCCATACATATGTTTATAGGAACATCATAAAATGGCATGAGAAATCACCCTTTATAGCTTGGTACCGTAGTTAGGAAATCCCCTTTATTTTAATTTGGAAACAAGTCATTTTTAATCCACCCTATACACCCAACCTTCAAATATTTTTGTGGAAATGTATTTTCTTATCAAGCAGGACTTTTTATGGAGAGACATTTTTTTCGTAAAGTTAATAAAAAAGTTTTCCATTGATGAACAATAAGAACTTCCGGAAGACACGCTGTATATCCAGAAGTCGATAATAAGGAAGATACAGGGTGTCAAACATATTTTTTATTTATTTAGATAATTTTTATACGTTTTGAGTATTGTAATAAAACTAGATATTTTAAGTTTTTTTTACATGTACTATAACATTTTAATAAAACTAGAGGACGCTACCTACACTACTTTAAATTTCTCCAAAACTTTGCAGCTTTTTGTGGTACTCTGTACAACCTTCTTAAGTTAACCACTGCCTTTTACACAAAAAATGTATACCTTGTAAGAGCTTGCTCTACGCAACGGTTTTCGAGATATTTGGACCTTTCGTATAAATATGATGTGGCGGCTATAGGTTATACAGGATCAACTAAATACGATAACACATAGGCAATGTGAAGAAAAGAGACAGGCTAATGCAAATACCGGCATGTTAACATTTCAGATTGGATGACTAATCGTACATCCTTTGTTGTTGCTTTACTGGCCGATATACCTTCTAAAGGTCTGGCTACACATAACCGCACCATGGCCGACCGAGCTTAGATTTACTATGATGAAGGAGAGTGTGACAGATTAATTCGGAGAAATTTAAAAGCACTTTTCATGTCCTTAAAAATATAAAAGCATTTTTGTCAAGCTGAGTCTATTGGTTTATGTAGGTATTATATTCTTGTTTAAATAAAGCATATTTTCCTACTTATCTTCGTTCCTTTTTATCCAAACTTTCGGTGCAGTATAGGTAAAACTGTGTTGCCTTATTTGTGAAGGTTTATTTTACGATCAGGTGTAATTTAAAACGTAGTAGAACAGACATAATATTACTGCAATTTTATTAAATTAAAAAAAATTACCGCATTTCTCTACACTACACCAGCGAGACGCACGGCTGCGGCTCGTTGCGTTTATGTGTGTCCAGACTTTTACAATTGCTTATACAGTATACCTAATACGCTATAAATAATGGTATGGCTCGATTGCACCAAACAATTTATATGTGAATATTCGAAAACGGTTGCTTAGAGAAATTCTTACAGGGTATACGAAAGCATTTTTGTGTAAAAAGCATATAGGAAAGTTTATTGGTTTACCAAGATAGTACATACAGAGTAGCAAAAAAGTTGCGAAGTTTTAGAAAAATTCAAAGTACTAGTGAAGGTCTTCTAGGTAACACATAACAATATACTCGTTAAGCAAGTAGGTATTGGGATATTGGCCAGTAAAGTAACAAAAAAGAATATATGTGTCTAATCCAATCGGAAATGTTTTCAATCGGATATTCACCTTAGACTTTAGTTTCTTTTTCTCTTACATTGCATATGTCCCCCTTAAATACCAGGTTTCACTAGAATATTCACAACGTATCAAAAATTAATTATCGAAATATTTTTTTTTACCTTAACACCCTGTATATTCCTTATTAGAGACTTTTGAATGTAGGTATGTGCAGTTTAATCCTGATATTTTGGCATAACGAGTCCTTGATTAATTATGATTTTGTTTACTATACTTTTTAATACTTTCCTAAAATATTAGTAATAATTTATAAAACATTATGTACGTATACATTATATTAGATAATATGTGTCAAAATTAGGAAGAAGTAAAAAATTGTTTTTAACCTTTTTACTACGGAAAATTTGCTGACTATATAAAAAGCTGATGTAAAACTAAAAGAGCATTTCAGCCACAAAATCGCTGAAGTATCTACTAGACGCGGTCAGTAAACTTTTCACTCGAGACGTCTGTCTTTTTAGAGAATTGTTTGAATTGCTCAATCAGCTATTTTACTTTTCAGTTTAAAACTTCCTGGCAATAAGAAAACGTACAGTCTGTAAATGAAAGTACAGGATTTTTATTTATATTTTGCCACCCATTTTTAAGTATAACAAAAAATAAATAAAAAAGAAACGTCTTGTATAAAAGTTTCATAGTTTTTTATTTGCTATCTTTTAAGTATAAAGAAAGAAACAAACAAACAAAAAAAAACAGAAAAATAAAGAGGTTAACTTTTTAAAATGAAAAACTCTGTATCTGATCTCACCATTAAAAAGACCTTTTAAAAAGCTTAGCAAAAATACTATATTTAATATATTATCTATCTTTAATAGTTTTCGAAATATGACCATTTAAATCTAAAAAGTAATAGGTATTATTTTCATTGTACCTACCTACCTACGGCACTAAGCTGAGACTGTAATTTAAATGGAAAAAATATCCGGAATTAAATTAATATTTCCGAAACTATTAAAGATATATATCTGTACATGTAGTATAAATTTTTGCATTTTGTTATACACACGGTGTCTCTAAAAGGTCGGTACAAAATTAGCGGTTTAAACGGTTTTACTTAGCTTGACCTGTTTATTTCTTATTTCTTTATTTGTTTTGGTCAAATTTACTTATTGAAATTTGACCCCCTTACTGACTACAACTCGATCTGAAAGAACCCCGCGGAAATCAATTGGGAAATGGGTTTCAGTCAAACTTTTTGAAATCACTTGATTTAGATAGTTCTTGGTCAGTAGATAAAAAAAGTGTTCATAGTCATTAGGTTCTAAAAACTCATAGTCAAACGTTGTAAGCTATTGAAGGTCCTTAATTCAATATTTAAATACTTGCTACTGTCTTATGCGTATTCTTTTTCCTTCTATTTTAGTTTTTAGAAAAAATATTTAAAAAATTTATAATAAAATGAAAGCATAAATTGACATTTTTTTGTGTTATTATAACCCTTATGTCACTTCCGGTTTAACCTGAAGTACCTTGAAGTTTCTTAGTTTAAATACAAGTGCCCAACTTTTTTACATATTTGTATTTCCTATAAAAATCTGTTTTTAATGATGTTTCACACAGGGTGTTTCTTTTTAAATTGGCGGCCAGAGAATGCTTTGACAAAAACAACTACAAATATTATTTCTGTTTTTTTTCATTGGAAAGTAGACTGTGAAAACAAAAAAAAACCTTTTTACTTTTACTGGTAGTGACAGTGATAAATTTCATTTTTTCTAATAAACTACTTACATTTCGTAATTTTAGATTTTAATGTAATTTATGTTAAAAAATTCGAGATTTTTTAAACATTTTAAAGGAAACATCCCTATTTTTATTTTATATTTAAATTCTACTCCTAAGTCTCTTTCTAATAACATATCACAACATATCATTTATTTTCAAGGTGGCGGCCATAGATTATTTAATTATAAATTTCGTGATTTGAATGCCGTGAATAAAATATCTATGGCCGCCATCCTAAAAATAAACAATGTGTTGTGATATATAATTAAAAGAAGATTTATGTGTAGAATTAAAATATAAAATAAAATAAGAATGTTTCTAAATCTTTAAAAAATCTTGAATTTTTGCTTATTAATTACATTAAAATCTAAAATAACGAAATATAACTAGTTCATTAAGAAAAATGTAATGTATCACTATCACTTCCTGTGAAATTCAAAATAGGTCATTCATTTGTTCCCACAGTGTGCTTACCAAAGAAAAAAATAAATCAGAAATAATATCGATAGATATTTTTTCCAAAGTATACTCTGGCCGCCAATTTAAAAAGAAACACCCTGTATGATATATCATTAAAAAAAATTATAGCGAATACAAATAAATATAACAAGAGTTGGGCACTTGTTTTTAAAATAACAAAAGGTCAAAGTACTTCCGGCTAAACCGGAATTGACATTAAGGTTGTAATAACACAAAAAATGTCAATTTATGGTTTTAATGTACTGTGAAATTTTAAAATGTATTTCTTAAAAACTAAAAAACAGTGAGAAAGATTACACAGGTATTTAAATATTAAATTAAGGACCTTCAATAGCTTATAACTATTGACCATGAGTTTTTAGAACCTAATGACTATATGGACAGTTTTTATCTACTGACCAACAACTACCTAAATCAAGTAGTTTTAAAAGTTTGACTGAAACCAAAGACAATTATAAACTATTGGGAATTCAAATTAAGGAGCACTGTGTTGCAATTCGGTCAAACAGCTGATAAAAATGGTTATCTAGATTCAATTTGGGGAAGAATTTTTACATAAATTACCTGATTAGTTATTTAATTTCACAAAAAAATATTAGGCATCATTGTCTAACAACCTAAATAACACAAAGCAGGATAATAGTCAGTGTTTGGAGAAACTTTATATATAGCCATAAAGCGTAAGTTCTTCGTTATTTAGACTTGAACTGCAGATAAACCAAAACTGACTTTACATGCTTTGCTTCATTGCTGAATTTTTAACAAAATCCATGATGGCAAGCACTTAAACGCTTAGCACTAGTTGTGGACTAACTAGTTTCTTATTTTTTATTTCATTCGTCTCATAAATCCTAAAAATTCTTTTAAAAATAGAATATTAACTGCAACAACAGAAAGCACAGCAAGCTTAATTAATTGTAGTTTTCAGTAAGTGTCTTTGCTGAAATCCATTTCACATTTAATTTCCGCGGGGTCCTTTTCTGGTCCACACTCTTAACCTTTCCGGAACCGTGATACAAAATATTATGTTTCAGGCCTTGTGGGGTATCTGTGGTACCCCACTAAAATACTAAGAAACTTATATAAATTATACATATTTGTTTGGAAAGTTATACAATAAGAGCACTAGTACCTAAAATAATTTGTTTTTATTATTTAAAAATAGTATATTGTGCAACAAGTTTTGAAAAAGAATCAGTAAACGTGATGCATATGATACTTTTTCTACCACAGCAGAAAATAAGGATTAATATGTGACTTTTATTATTTTTATTATTTTTTATTTAACTTTTAACAGGACCATGCGAAAATTTTTTATATGCCGTGAGAAAAGAAATTTTTTCACACGCTTATATCAAAAGTAAATGACGGAAAATAAAATATTTTTGACTGGTTGACACTAACGGGGTTGACATCATACATCATGTGAAGTTAGTCATTTTTAGATCCTGTTTGACGTGCGTTCTTAGACACTTTTCATAGCAGTCGTAGAAAAATGTACATTTTTTAAATTTTTACCATTAATTATAATTTGCAGTTATTTATTATTTTTACACATACATACACATTTTTTACTTTCTTCGCGATGTATGTTGCAAATGGGTTTTTTCCATGTACTACATGAGATTTTAGTCTTTTAACCCGTGATCTGGCACAAAAGCTGCACCTTCGATTTGTGTAATGTTGAGTCTCACTAGCAGGGATTTCTAAAATTGTGACATTGCTGTTTCCGGTTAAGAACGTTTAAAAGTGCAAGTTCATGTGCCAAGTTTTATAAAAAAATTCTTACCTACTTTGGTCATTGCTTTTCTAATCGGAAAACTTTTTAGTAAATATAAATGATTTGATTATATATTTTCTAAGATTACCTGGAGGAGGAAAAAGAAATAAAAATCTATTAAAAAGTTATTAGAAGAAAACCCCATCTGGGGTACCCCATACCCCGCACGAACCCGGAAAAGGTAATTTTGATGACAATAAAATATAATACATTCTTTATTAGGCTTGTTTGTAGAGAAATTACAAACCTAAGTCAGATTTCAAAAATACGTCAGGTGATCGGTTGAAAACCGGTCACTTGAAAAATACCTGATTTGCACTGACTAGTTTGTGATTTCTCTTCAAAGAAGCCTACAACTGTTAATCAAAGATGGCCGTTGATACAAAATGGCGAACTACATTTTACTTTACAACAACCCCAATATGAGTATCAGATGAGAAGGCTTAATGGGTAGCTCACTATAAAAGAATTAAAATCCAAAATTGCGAATTACATATTTTTCCTACAACTATCTCAATATGAGTATGAAAGGGCTTTATTAGTAGAAAAAAGCTTACCATAAATAAAGATCCCACAAAATGGCGGTTTACATATTTTTCACAACTACCTTTATATGGCTATCTAATAAAAGGGCTTTATTAGTAAAATCGAGCTTATTCTGAAATAAATAAACTGAGAAGAATCTGCTAATAACAAAACTAAAAACTTAAACATGAAATTTCTATTATAATATTTACTCTGGACACGCAACGCCCAACGATTTTATTATTTGTCTGATTATTTTTTAGCTTTTGGTACAATTGAACCGTTTCACATATTTTTTTAATATAAATTTATTTTAACTTCTGAAAATACTTACGTGTTCCATCAAATCTTGTAGCTATGGTATCCAAAAAGTATTTTGGGGCGCTAGAAGCCCCCTTCGAGCTGGCATCGGGTTTGGGATGCTTTGAAGTACAGTCCTGAAACAAGTTGTGCAAAAATAAGAGATATTTAAATAAAATATTATAGCATATTAAGCATAATCTTTTTAAAAATAACATTTATTTGACGTATTAGTAAATAACGAAATTTAGTGTGAGCCTATATTATTATCTATTTAAATAGTCTACTACAACCTTGTTGTAAAATTAATGGAAGAGCCAATATTTAAAGGTATCAATATTTGGATGATTTTTAGTATGGCCAGTCTGGCGGAGCACCAGCCGGTATATAGTCAATGTTATATACAGACTGTCCACAGATGGGGTTTACAGGAGAACATATGGGTCAAAAACTAAATTATTCTTTATAAAACATTTTGCTTCTAAAAAAATATGTTTTACAAAGGAAAAATGCTGATTTTGTGTACAGGGTATGCAAAAACTTGAAAAATTTAATTTTTCTTCAGAAGTAAACTACGTTTATTTTTAAATTTTAAACAAAATATCATTTAGAAAATGTATTTAAAATAGCATTTTTGACTTTATTAATGTTACAAGGTTATATAAAAAAATCCGTTATACTGATTTTGGAGTTAAAAGAAATGAATTATTTAAATTTTTATTATAAAATAACCTAAAAATACTTTCATATTTTGCTCTTCAAACATCTGCTTCCTCTAAATTTCTAAACAACACAATTTTTCAGCTGTAGACGAACGAGTTCAAGGCGTTTTTGTGTAATTAGAAAGTACAATAAAATTTTGCATTATCGATTACAAACTTTACTCTAAATAAAAATTGCTAATGACATTTTGCTTAAAAATTAAAAATAAAGGTAGATTTCTCTGAAAAAAAAGGTTTTTTTAAGTTTTTGCGAACCCTGTATAACAAAATCAACATTTTCTCTTCGTGTATCATATTTTTTTACAAGCAAACATTTTTATAAAGAATGACTTTTTACAAGAAACAAAATTTTTAGTCCATTTATCCTCTTGTAAATCCTATCCGTGAACAGTCTGTATGGTCTATAACTATCTTTAACAGGTTTTGAAATATTGACAAATAAAAATAAACTTTGATATCCACGTATATTTCTAGGAGCATACCTTATATCTAAATTATATGGATGTCTTGTGGTGGTATGATACCAATAGTTTTTGTTTAGAACGAAAAATTACACTGACAAACAAAAAAACTATTTTTTGTGAACTTATTTTTTGTGAAACAAGAAAAAATTTGGCTGATTCTGTCAGGATTACGGTCAAGTAGAAAACAATTAGTAGTCTAGCATTTTAGATACGAATAGTTTTATTATAGGTACTGTGATTTTTCTTAAATTATAAATTACACAGCCCCACAAAAAAAAGTTGGTAGTCCGAAAGACTAGACTATAGTATCCTTATGTTTTAGAAAATCAGGTCAAGGTCACGGTCTTTTCAAGGTTAAATTATCAAAAGTCATTGAAAATGGACCACAATCGTAGTATCTTTATGCTTTTGGCATCGCTGAATCTGAATCCGGGATCAGTTTGACCCAATCGGGTCATGGTCAAGGTCATTTTAAGGTCAAATAATCAAAACTAATCGAAAATAGACTCAAATCGGGGGGGGATTTGACCTTGATTTTAACCTCATAGGGTCAATTTGACCTCGGATTCGAATTCAGCGACCCCGAAAACATAAATATACCATGATGGTGGTTTATTTTTAACAAAATTTAATGATTTAACCTTGACCATGACCTGAGGGGATCAAACTGACTCCGGATTCGGATTTAGAGATTCCAAAAACATAAAAATACCACGATTGTGGTCTCTTTTTGATAAATTTTGATGGTCTGACTTTAAAAAAGATCTTGACCCTGATGGGGTCAAATCAACCCCAGATTAGGATTCAGCGACCCCAAAAACAAAAACTTACTGGCCTTTCGAATATGACTTCCGCAAGTACGTAGGACCGCTTGTTTTTCTTAAATCGCGAAAATGTGCGACCATATCCGGAAGTCAGACTTTCCAAGCATACTTCGACTTTGACATTGAATTAAAAATACAAGGAACGGCCTAGGGTAATAAATTTTATATTAAAACGACGTAAAATTTCATTAGCTTTCTGAATATTAGCGCTTTATTATCACGCGATAACCAGTTTCTAAACGCGACGGAAAAAAACCGCGACCATGTTAAGAAGTCAGAATTTTCTAGCCTACGTCGAGTTTGACGTGGATTAAAAAATATAATGAGTGATATAAGCACAAAAACCACTAGATTTTCGTTCATTTTGAATCGAAATCTATCAGGAAGCAAGTTTTCAGATTTTTTACGACTTTAATTGTTTAATTTTTTTTTAATTTTTCGCCATATATGCGAGCCGAATTTTACGATCTTTTGATTTTGACGTCAATTAAAAAAAAGAGCAAAAACCATAAACTCTCTATCAGGCCCGTAGGGAACTTAACTGGCTTTCCGGATCTAAGTTCCGCGAGTAGGTAGAACCGCTGTTTTTTCGCAAATTGTAAAAATGTGCGATCAGTGTCTGAAAGTCAGATTTTCCTAGCGTACTTTGATTTGGCGTAAATTTTAAAATATAGGGAAAGCCCTAGGTTAAAAAAAAAAAGTATATTTAATCGACGTAGAATTTCATCAGCTTTTTGAAGAATACCTTATTAATTGATAATACCATGGTTAATATGCATATACAATAACTAAATTTAAAAACGGGACGGCATAAACACCGCTACCGTGTCCAAAAAATCAATTAATATTAATTTTTACCGATATGTCAGAACACGGAAACTAGACCTAATCAAATAAATATACATATGATTTTGTAAACAGGTTAGGTAGATATTTCGAAATTACTGCCTACTTTTCTTGTTACAAAATTTTGTCGATCAGTGTTATTAATTTGAAGCAGTATTTTTGAGTAATAGCATTTTATTGGAGAAGGAAGGTGAGTTAGTTACCAGTATTACATAAAACTTATCTATAGTTTGCTAAACTTTAACTTGTATGTCGATAATTTTTTTTGGATATCCCATTTATTGGTAAGTGTGTTAATTTTATGTGTTTATGCTAAAATTTTATAATTTAACATACCTAAATATTAAGGGGTCCAATCATTTTTTCAAAAATAAATAATTTATTTTTAATTTGTTCAACACGGAGTAAACAATATATTAAACTTTTGAAGATAACACGGTTTACATTAAAACATGTCGGTCTAATTAAAAAAAAACGAACAAAATAAACCAAAACTTAAAAAAACACAGATACAGTTACCATTGGCCAAAAGTTTATAAATAGGTCTAATTTTCTTTGGGTATTTTATAAGATAATAAATACCAAGTGAGTACCTACGAGAATCTAACTTTTTTAAACCAATAAACATTTTCAACTGTGGTAACCCGGGTTACTGATTGTTTTAAACTAAACCAATGTAATGCAATTTTTGTTCAGCCGTTTTTCTCAATTGATAGCGCTCAAAGTAAAGTTAATCTTGGCTTTTATTTTATTTTTAAATTTATGGTCTAACAGACAAGTAAAAAAGGAATCTTAAAAAAGGTAAAATATACAAATATCTTACCAACTTGTTTATAAAGTACTTGTAAAATCTGTTTTTTAGATATTGCAATAAAGAAAACTGAATAAAAATGATAAAGATGCTGGAGTTTATGCTCTAATAAATGCGAGATAAAATTTTGTTTTATGCTTTTCCACAGGTAAAAGAGTCTTTTGAGAAAGATAGACAAAAGATAAAAAATATTATAGTGCCACATAATAAAGTATACTTGTGTAGAATAGAAAATTATATTAGGAAGATAAGGGTACTGGCGTAGATAAGGGGTGGAGGGAGGTAAAAGGGGAAGTAATTAGCTTCCTCTCCCCAGGAATGTTTAAAAAGAATTTAAGGTTTCTTACACGATATGTCTGTGAAGAATTGATGAGATAAGACAGATTTCAAAATGTGCTTTTGGATATACAAAAACTCTTGTTAAAATCTGAACACCTTAACTTTTTATCTTCAGGTTTCTCATCGACTCTGTAATTTGAATATATTTTAATTTTATTGATTTTTATTTAAGTTTCAAAAAATCTAAAAACATGCTTTACATAATACTGAAAGCCTAATACATACTGAATTGGTAAAAAGTACTGCAACCTTACAATATCCTTAAAACCGCTAAAGCTACATTTACCAAATTTGGTATCTGAAAGGCATCGGGCCAGTGGCGGCGCCAGCTTTTTTTAATGTGGGCGATATCCGGCAGAGGAATTTAGAGGGTGGGCAGTAAAGTGTGCAGTGTAATTGATATTATATAAATACAGGCCGTTTTAAAATTCAGTACAAATATTTTAGAAGCTCATTTTTAAGGTCCCATAAACTAAAAACAAAAACATCTTCCAACCTGCAATCATCGCAAATTGTGTTAAAAAACTGTGGAAACATTGTCGCATTAAATCTCACAAAAATTTGCACATCCTTATCAGTTAAAAAGTTGTATAATTTGTATGTCTAAAAAACCGTAAAAATCCATTAATTTATTAAAGATCCTTCCAACATAGGGGGTAATAATGGGGTTAAACCCTGTTGATGACCAAAATTTTATTTGTAAGATACACCAGCATAATGGCCACAGAAGAATTAAAATATTTGGTTTATTGCATTTTTGTAATAAAATAAACGGTTTACGAGAAAATTGTTTGCCGTAATAGGCTGTGTAAAACAAAAAATATCTTACTACCACCTTTAGTGATATATACAGTGAGGATCTTAAAAGAGTCCCCCCCTTTATCTTTTGAATGGGACAAGTTATTAAGATCGAGTAAAATTTTGGTAAAATGGTGTAACTTAAACTACTCTTTGACATAAAAATAATTTTGATTTAGGAGGCACTAGCAACCTTTTCTTTAAATGGAAAGAGGGGTCATATGACACTTTGTTTTAAAGGCCTTTTGATTCTCTAATCATCACCATTTTATGTTTAAAAATCGGTCCAGTCGTTCTAGAGTTACAGGCGTTTGAAGTTTAGCTCCAATTTGTACACACATTGCGGTTTTTAAAATTCCTTTTCCCTTAACTTTTGAATGGGTCAAAATATCGTGATCGGGTAAAATTTCTGTAAAATGGTGTAACTTATGCTACTTTTTTGAATTAATATAACTTTGGTCACATGATCTAGTTTCAAGGGGGCAGTGGCAACTTTTTTTGGAAATAGAAATGTAGGTCATGTAGCACCTTGTTTTAAAGGTCCTTGAATTTTCTGCCACTTTGTTTTGGAAAATCGGCGAGGCCGTTCTAGACTTGCAAGCCAAATTCATTATAACCGCACTGTTTGTCCGGTATTTAAGCCAAATTTCAAACGGTTCTAAGTGTGAAACGGCCAGGCCGTTTTCTCAATAACAAAGTGGCGTTGAGTAGAGAATTAAAGGACCTTTAAAACAGAGTACTACATGATTCCCATTTCTATTTGAAAAAAAAGGCCCATATAAAAGACAAAGTGGTAACCATTTTAATATCATCACTGAATTTTATTTTGTTAGTAAATGATATACATTTGGTCATTAAAATTTTAAATAGGTACATACCTAGGAAAAAAAAATGTGGGATTTTTCAAACATTTTATTAGGATATTTTATTTTTATATTTAAATTATACACTAAAAATCCGTTTCTAATGATATTGCGACCCTAGATCATTTATTTAAGAATTCCATAATTCGGATTAGTTTAATATGAGCTGACTAAATAATTTATTTAAATGGAATGGTGTTTTAAACATGACATGGCGAGAGCCCTTTAGGTTGGGCGCCGCCACTGCATTGGGCAAGAAGAATTTAATAGTATAATCGGCACCGTTGCCGGATTTCCCTGTTTTGTTCTACACGTATCTTTTTCATTTTATTTATGGAACGCCAATTTATGTTCATTGCAATAAATTGCACAGGCCAAATTTAATAGATAAACAAATTTTTATTATTCTATTTTACTAGCTGCTATGATATAACAACACCACTCTTTTGGGTAAAGATTTCAAATGCGTTCAAATATCTCTAAGACCCTTACAAAGAGTTTACAAATTCTTGCATTTAAAAGCTTCTGAGCAAGTAGAATTAAACAGTGGTAGTGTCATTGTTTCCAGATTTTCCAGTTTTGCGCTACATGAAATATTTTTAGTATTTTAAATAAAATACCCTATTTATTTTAATTGCAAAAAAATCGTGTCAACTTTAGTAAGAGTACAAATTTTAAAAATTAAATCTTTAATCACTTACCGAGACAAGACAACACCGCAATTCTATTAAAATTTGGCAACAATGCCGATACCACCAATCAATTAGGCATACCCAAAAGCCCCTAAATATCAAATATGATAAACACAGTTTTAGCGCTTTTAAAGATATTAAGGTGCTAAATTACTTTTTCTGAAAGTGTAGTGTATCATATCACGGCAACTAATATAGACAGAAATTTAAAAATTTAAGAAATAACTAAATTTGATCCACCCAATTTAATGCAGTAAAAATATAAATCTGGCAACAATGCCGATATCACTATAAATTATATCCACATGTCCAAAACACTTTAGATGCCAAATTTGGTAAATGTTGTTTTAGCGGTTTTAAAGATATTTAAAAGTTTCTGTTCTGATGTAATAAACATATTTTTTAATAAAACTCAATTTGTATTTTTAAAGGTTTTTTTTAACAATTTGAAGACTGCCCGCCTATAATTAATACCTGGCAACGGTGATGCGGGTACTGGCGATAATTTGCGTTATTAAGGGATATTGAAATATTATCTTAAAACAATTTACCATACAAAATAGATAAAATGCAGATAAGGACAACCAGAGTGTTTTAGCTTGAAGCTTTCACGACTGTATCAGCTAGATGCAGATATTATTTAGTAGTTAAAAATATTGCACTTTTAGTTGCGATAAAGGTATTAAAAACGGATTGTGAAAAAAAACATATTACTGTTCCAGGTGAACTTTATTTACTAATTACACCAGAGACCGACAGCTCTTTTCCCAGATAAAACTATTTTCTTTTTTTCTAAAAGAAACATATGACCCATCCTATTTGAACTGCTGCGTATTCGGAAGAAAAGGGTAAGGATATCTGTATACTTTAAAAGAAACTTAATCGTCCTTTAAAATGGAGATTTTTTCATTCTATTTTAATGAACTTCTTTTACGGCAAGATCCCCAAAGACTAAAATATAATAATAATATATGACAAAACCGGATAACTGTAAAAGTTTATTTTCAAATAATTTAACCTAGAACAGTAATATGTTTTTTAAAAATCCTTTTTTATTCCTATATCACAATTAATGGTGCAATATTTAGCTGATACAGTCATACATGCCTCGCGTTTATACACTTTAGCTCTCCTGATCTGAATTTTATCTAATATGCATGGTAAATTGTTTTAAGACACCATCTAATAACCTGCGTCAACGCAAGTTATCGCCAGTACCACTTTAAAAGTTGCCGAATGCTATTATTACCAGCGCGCTATATTTAATCGGAAAATGGTCATAAGCGGGCAGTTTTTACATGGTTAAAAATACCTTGGACAATATAAATTAGGTCATATTTTACATTTTTTTACATAGTTATACACATATTAGGCTTAAAGCATTTTGTAAAATATGTATTTTTAGATTTTTAATTCACTCGAAAGAAATTAATAAAATTAGGATATTTAGCACATTTCAGAGCCGACGCGAAACCTGAAGATAAAAGGGTAAGGTGTTTAGATTTAAACAAAAAATTTTGTAGGTATATCCAAAGCCACACTTTAAAGACTGTACAAAAATGATTTAAAAAAATTGTTTCACCCGAATGCACAGCACTGCATGTTTTTGTCAGTTAGTAAGTGTAAGGACTTTTTTGCTCTTCAAAATTGTTTTGTCTATTTTGCCATACAACGACGCTCAAGCAGTTTCCTTAGTACCCGGACACATGTGGCGTACGAAACGCCCGACGCCCTACGCCTAACAATAGGTTTGAATTAAAAGTATAATGTAGACTAAAAACTAGTTACAAAGATGCTACAAGCGTCATACAAATAAAGACGGCAATCAACTATCACTGTCTTAACGCGACGTTTACATCGTGTGCGAGCAATAAAAGGAGAATAATTGAAAGTGAGACAGAAGTGATGACGCCGTGGCACCTTCTCTACTGGCGAGAACTTTAACGTTGCACATGAAGGCCTGTGTCAATTTTTTGTCTGCTGTGTGAAATTTGCAGCGTGAGCTCACGCCTGCCCGCAAGCCTGACGTTAAAACGCCTTACGTAAGGGTATTGATACTTATGTAGTTTTCACATGATAAGCCGTTCGTTTGTTGTACGCGGTATGCAGCCATTTATTATAGTTTATAAAAATAGCCGGTATTAAGACAGTTAATACCGAATTAATTATAAGTTTAGTTGAAGCAAGCCAACATTTTAGGAATAAGTATTTCGAATAAAAACTATAAAAATCAAGATGCCAGGGACAAGTCTTAGAAGAATCTGGCTTTGGCCTTAATTGTTAATATTGCGTACCAAGAAGATAAGGAAAAAAATAAATGGTATGTGTTTTTCTTTTTATCGATACTGACGAAACTCACATCATTGGAAATGATTGGAACTTTGATTTGTAAATGGGACACCCTGTAGTTTTTTTGTTTTTTGTATTCTATAAATTATTTTACCTAAGAATACACCGTTTTTAAAACTTAGTTTGAGAAAAATACAAAACCAATTTTTTTTTTTTTAAACTTCTTTAATAGAGTTCCAAACTTCATGTTTTTTTTAAGTTTTATTGCGCTAGCTTAAAAACTAAAAAAGGACTATATTACTTTCTACTATTTAGAAATGCAGTATTTTAAAGCAAATCCAAGGATGCAAAACACTACGACAATTTACATTTTCATTAAAAAACATTTATTATGAAGGTAAATGATCATTTTGAAACTGAATAGCTTAGATCGCAATTCATTGTAGTTGCAATGAAAACAGCAACTTAATAGAATTTTATGTTGTAGAGAAAAGTGCCTTTAAAAGTTTAAAAAATAAAATGGCTTATTTGTGTTTATGTATGTCCTTAAATTTGATATTAAGATAATTTTGTTGTAAATACTAAATTACCTTAAAATTAAAATACAAATTTGCTGCAACGGCAACAATGTCTGAAAAACATGAATGCTCGTTCATATTGAGACCTCTGATCTCAATGGATTGCCAATGTTATTACCTGGACGAAACAAAAGTTACATTTCATGGGCGAAAAAACGGGTTTGTGCGCAAGCAAATCGAGGGTGAACGCGCCTGGCGCCAAACAGACTATCCGCATTATCGGAAAGAATTTGTCGACGGCATCCTGGTTTTCTGTTCGGAGTACGGTAGATAATGAGCGTCACGGTCAGACCGCGGTCGGAGGGTTCGGGGTGCCGGTGTTTGTATTTTGCAACGGCTTTTAAGTGCGCATGTTCATCCACCCGTCCATTTGTTTACTGCGCGAGATCGTAAAAATCCGAAAAATGCGTTTTGCCACTGCGGATCTAAATATAGGTTATCTATGATTGAGACTGACAAGCGTCTCCCATGTGAAAGCAAAATTCACGCTCTACGTAAGACGCGCGGAGTAGCACGTCGAGCGTTCGTACGCCCCATGTCTAACAGGACTTAGACCAAGTAAAGTTTTCCGCTGTAATGTTTTTTTAAAGACCATCTTTGACATAAATATTAGTGTAGATCTTTGTCTCAAAAAGTTATGTGATCAGTATTAAATTATTTTAGGCAAATATCCATATTGTTCCCTGATAGCGCAGTAAATGAAGAGTATTTAATCCCGAATCCAAAAAGCCCAGGTTCAATCCCCAGCCTGGGACACAGTTTTTGGTATTAGTTATTTAAAAGTAACGTCCGCGGTGGCATTATCGCGTTTGAGGGGTTATTTACACTTGCGATAAAAAATAAATTTACTTTTTAAGCATATTTTTTCAACTAAGTACACTTTAGGGTTCCTTAGCTTAAAATGCGTTTTCCTCAAAACAGTGTTTTCGAAAACGGTGACTACGATTTCTCGAAAATTACTTAAGCGATCTTTCTTAAATTTTGACGCAAGCATCTTTAATATATCTTTTAGCACTTAATTAAAGGTCTTTCTTCTGCGATAAATATTATTTAAAAAAAATTAAGGTCTGAATTTGGACCACGAAATTAATTTTTGTGTTTACCAAACGCCATTTTGGCCAAATTTTTTTGTTGTTTGCTTATTTCTTCAACTAAATTATAAAATACACATTTTTAAAACTAGGTAGGTTTGGTTTTTCATTTTTAATGATCCACTCTTAAGATATAGTGCTCACCGCAAAACGTCTTTTTTAGAGAAGCACCCGGATATCGGCTACACAGGCTTTCAAATATTTTTTCTGCCAAATTAAATATGTCAAGATATTCTTAGAAGTATACAGAATATATGTAATTTTTTTAAATTAATATAATAAAAGGGCTTTTTAGAAAGAAATCCTGAAAAATTGCTTTTTTCGGTCTTCTAAGTAGATGTTATAACCCCTTAAAGGGTAGTGTTAAAAACTGCTAGTCTTACTTATTGAAAAACGTTAACTAAATACAAAAACTAATATTAATACTAAATAAGAAAATTGCTTTTTATCGCTTCAAAATTATTAGAGCATTACCTACAATTGCTTCGCCTTTCTAGGGCTTCATCAAGAGTACTTGTATACTAAACTTAAAAGAGAAATATTTACAAACAGAACCATTTAACACGTTTTTCCTAAAAGTGTTCATAAAATATTATTAGGGGTTTTATTATGCAGCCCAGATGTGGTAATAAATTTATTTATAATTGCATAGTCTGCAGATTTATTTGATCATTGGTAGAAGAGTTGTATTGCCTATAAGTGATTTTTAATTCTCTAGTTGTTCATATAAATTTAATTTTACCTTGTTCTTCTATGGAGTAGTTTAACATTATTAAGATCTATAAAGTGGTTCTTGTTCTATACAATGTGTTGAAATGCCTGTGTTTTTAAACCATTTGAAACTGATGTTTTGTGTTCTTTATTCTGTTTTTATGTCCTTCACTTTGACCAATATCGCACTACAGTCTGCGCAATTAACTTTATAAACCCCGACATATCTAATTTTTCTGTTTTGTCTTTATTGTTAACTGGTCAATCTACCTAGGTCACTCTATTTACAGACACAGTTTTACAGCCTAACTTATCTAGCCTATTGGATACATTATTGCTGATGTTTGGTATATAATTTATAAACTTAAAATTTATATTAAATTATAAAAATTATATACCAAACATCAGCAATAATGTATCCAATAGGCTAGATAAGTTAGGCTGTAAAACTGTGTCTGTAAATAAGAGTAACCTAGGTAGATTATTAGTTAACAATAAAGACAAAACAGAAAAATTAGATATGTCAGGGGTTTATAAAGTTAATTGCGCAGACTGTAATGCGGAATATATTGGTCAAAGTGGAAGGAGCATAAAAAACAGAATAAAAGAACACAAAACATCAATTTTAAATGGTTTAAAAACACAGGCATTTCAACACATTGTATAGAACAAAACCACTTTATAGATCTTAATAATGTTAAACTACTCCATAGAGAAAACAAAGGTAAAAATTAAATTTATATGAACAACTAGAAATTAAAAAATCACTTATAGACAATACAACTCTTTCTACCAATGATCAAATAAATTTCGCAGATATGCCAATTATAAATAAATTTATTACCACATCTGGGCCACATAATAAAACCCCTAATAATATTTTATAGACCTTTTGGGAAAAACGTGTTAAATGGTTCTGTTTGTAAATATTTCTCTTTTAAGTTTAGTATACGAAGTACTCTTGATGAAGCCCTAGAAAGGCGAAACAATTGTAGAGTAATGCTCTAATAATTTTTGAAACATTAAAAAGCAATTTTTTCTATTTAGTATTAATATTTAAAAAATGTTTCACAAGAAACCAACTGCGGATACAATTCAGTGTACAAAAACTAAGTTAAACATTTAATAACCCCACATCCACGGTCCTCTGGTAAGCCTAAACCTAATAATTATAACTTAGGCACATAACCGTATTATTATAATCACAAAATATCTGTTTTCTTTTAAGTTTTTATACAAAGAATGTTTTAAAATTTACTAAAAATACTTTAAGAACGGATTTTTAAAGTAAAATTAAGATTTTTTCTTCCTAAAAACATATGTCTTTAAATACAGCTTCTCTGGCCAATCTTAATTTTAAAATATTTGATGTATGTACACATACAATTTTCGTCATTAGAAGTGTTTACCATTTTTAGGACAAGCAATAAATATACTGCCTAGAGCAGCAAAGGTTTTAACGTTTCTTTTTTAGATTTAAGGTGAAAATATAGTCACCGTTCAAAATATTGTATTTTTTCGCTTTACTTTTGACGGCTGTAACTCGGAGGGGTTGTATTTAAAACAGGAAAAAAAACCTATTTTGTTCTTAAAAATATGTTATTAAAATATTTGTAGTAAACTTTAAAACACCCTTAATTCCAAATTAACCTATAAGCAAATTAGGCAATTGCTTAGGACATCACGCTGTGGGGTCACCACAAAGGACCCAGAAAGCACAAAACGTTACATGAACTTTTGTGATGTTTTTTAAAGCTCTGTTTTCATCGCAGTTCTTACGTCCTTATATGCACATATTTAGTATCTCTAGGAAACGCAAACTGTTAACAATACAATGTAATTTAAAAATAAATTTGAAACATATTCATTAGAACGTATGCGTTATGTATCTGCAACGTTAACATGTCTATGTTATATAAATGTTCACATCGTGTTAAAAATAAAAAAAAAACAGTTTTATTTTTAAATATTTAACACACAGTAGTTCAAAAACCAAGACCTTTAGAACATAATATATTTATATGAAGTTTTTTTCTTATTTTCTGTTTTAGAATCGCCCCGTAAGGTTTGTCGGTTGAGTTACTGGACACCCTGTATGTATGTAGGTAATTTGATTGACATTGATAAAAACTTTGATGTCTATTGGTGCCTAAACGGTGAGGTTTATCGACTTTAATATGGCGCTCCAAGCTTTGCAATATCTGTCAAAACAAAAAGTTATAATGTAAATAAATTTTAAGTTTTAGATAAAGTGCCCTCTGGCGGTATTTAAAAAAGTACTTTTGTCTGAAAATTTTAAAATCTGCAAAGCTCGATTTGTGTGCTAAATATCAACTGGATTGGTTAAAAAATAAATGCAATATGACGAAAAACCAAAATAAAATTGAACTTTGTCGACTTCTAACTCGAAAACGAATGACATTTTGAAAAAAATTATATGAAGCTCTACCCTTATTTTGTCAAGTAGAATCACCCCTTAAGTTTCGTGATCGATTTTTAATCACCCTGTATATAGGGAACTAATAAAGATACTGCTCAAAATGTTTGTGAAGTACTTAGGAGATCATTTTCTATCTTTAAAAAGGAAGTGTTGCCGAATCTACCAATAATTCCAAACATTTTTTGTTTTTATACGGATTACTCAATATATTATGACATATTTAGAATCATTAAGAATTTTAGCTATTTAACTGTTTTTGCTCAGTAAATAGTCGAATTCCAAAAATTCCGATTGTGGATCCAACATCGTTGCATTTAAAGTAGATCCAACAACGTTGCATTTTAAAACTATTTTTAGGAGCTACAAAATCTTTCCCTGGCTATGTCACCAAAATGTTGAAGCCGATATCTTTATTAGTTTCCTCTTTAAACTTTTTAACCTATCATCGACCGTGAATTACCCCGTATACCATGGAAGATTTAGTTGTTATTTTGTTTTCGGATATTTAGGGAAATCAGATTTATCAAATGTTTTTAATAGTTTTGTATTATTTTTAGAAGTAATACATATGAAAACAAAGGTAACAAACAAAGAGTTTGAAAGCTTTATTATGGAGTGGTTTCTGCCACGCCGGCAACAGGAAGACGAGGCAAGAAAAAAATTATAATACTGGATGAGTAAGAAAAAATTAAAGATATATAAACTTAAATTTGTGTATTATTTATGATCTTTCTGAGAAGTTAGTTTTTTTATTTGTGCAGCCGTAAGTGTGTAGCACCTAAAATTGCTGTGTTTTTTTATTGCAAATGCCGATTTTAACTTTTTCTATAATACCCCTAGGAAAATAAAAACACTGAAAACAGGAAGGCCTTATTTAAAATTTGTTCTTTGTTAGCGTCTGATTTCCCTCCTCCTGACGTACTATGATAGATAAGTTTTCTTAAAACATTTAGTCTGGAATTACGTAAATGTCCATCAACCTTCGCCGAGCACAAATTTCAAATATAGAGCTCTCCACGTCTCATGGCATAGGCGGATTTAGGATTTTTAAAAAATTTATCTCAAAAATATGTTTTGGCACCCACAATAAATTTATACCAAATGCTATTGGCTTCAAGAAGAACACTTTGGTGAAAAAAATTTGATTTTTTATGGGCCCCCAAAGGCAGAATCGAAATTTTAAAAGCAAGACCTATTTGTATTTTTTAATAAATTTGAGTAAATTTTATTGTCAAATCCTTAATTTGGCAAAAATATTTGCACTTTAGAATGTAAAATTTTTATTGTTTTAAAAGGGTAAGGAATATCAATGGGTAAGGGGCACCACAGGACTATCTCTATTGCTTAGGGCATCAGGTAGTCTTAATTCGGCACTAAACACCCTGTATAACATAAGAAAAGAACGCCAAAATTCTATTACACCCTAAGTCTTAAATAAAAGCAACAAGCAATCTTACTTTTTAGTTTATTTGTTTTTTGAGAGTTTAAATTTAAACAAAATAATATTTGGCTTCTCTCCAGAATAAAGAGGTTTAATAAACATTTTAAGAAAATTAAACATTTTATATACCTACTATAAAGGACTATTCTGTCCTAGCATAATATAATCAAAGTTAAGACCACTTTAAAAGAAATAAATTATTAAAATATTTAAAAAAATATTTTATCATAATCCAATCAAATAAAATCTTAACGAGACTGCCACAACGAGAACTGAGCCTATGGTCGCGTCTCAAAAATGTGGTAAACTTTTTACCAAAAATTACTTTTGAACTAACTAAAAATGTAAAAAAACTTTTATTAAAACTTGCTAAATGACGGACAGTCTGAGTTTGACATTTCTGTTGTATAACTAGTTAACTAGTAAAAAACACACCTATTAGGTATCATAACCAGACAAGAAATTAAATATAGTAAAACTGATTAGCCATATAGTAAGCATTTTATAGTTTATTGTTAAACCTAAATTATTTATTTTCTCTTTTAGATATTTAGCACTTTAGTCATTTAGTTTGTAAGTACGTAGTCCCTTTTTTCGATGTTTAGTAAAGGGATCTTAAAACCGCTGCAGCTACAGAGATGGTTAAATGGGGAAAGAATGGCAGCTTTCGGAGCTTAGTTTAAATTACTTTTTGTTTCTTCCAAAAAAATCATGACTTACTAGATTAAAAAAACGTGTTTTTTTCAAAATTGTTTTTCTCTGTTACTCAGTTAGGTAATATGCGAAATGGAAAAAAAAGTGTAAATAGAAAACTTGCAGGTAATTATCTTTCTAATAGAAAGGTATAATTTGATATAAAACGTAGTAATCCGTTTCTGAGCTACGACATAAACTTGCATTATTTTTTATGAAAACCATAGTTGGCTATAACGTTTTTTAAAAGGCCTTTTTATAAGCTCTTCAAAATATTTATTAAAAGTTATGAAAATGCGATTTTAAAAATTAATAGATTTAAAACATTTATAGTACTAATGAGATGAAAAGAAGAGTCATTGTCAATAAAACAAATTTAATTGTTTAGATCAAAATGACATTAAAAAAAATAGTTTAAAAACAATTTATGTCCAAAACTACGTTAATTTAATAATTTAAGTACATCTTGGTATATATTACTACAAAGCTTATAAAAGTCCTCTTAAAAATGTCATTACCAACAATGATATTTATTTAAAAAAATGCAAGTTTATGTCGTAGCTTAAAAACGGACTACTATATTAAATATCCAAGTTTACCTTTTTATTAAAAACATAAAATCTACAAGTTTTCTATTTATACTTTGTTTCTATTTCGAATATTAACTGAGAGGGAAAATATATTTTTGGAAATAACGTTATTTTAAAATGTCCAGTAAGTCCTATTTTTTAAAGAAACAAAAACTGATTTAAAGTATGCTAAAAAACTGAAATTGTTTCCCCATTTAACCATCTCTGTAGCTGCAGAGGTTTATGAGATCCCTTTAACATCTAAAAAACCTCACTCTGTATATAACATATATTATGCAAGAACAGAATAGTTCTCCATAGTATATGAAAAGTTTAACTTTCTTAAAATGTTTTATTAAACCTCTTTATTCTGTAGAAACACCAAATATTATTTTGTTTAAAGCAATCTTACGTCAAAAGATTTAATTAATATACCAATTATCTCTTTTATAACGCCTTTAGTAAATAAATGACTGCACTGCAGTGAAGCCAAACAAAAGTAATTAATAACGTGCAAAATCTGACAAATAAAATGCCTGTGGAAGCACGTTATCACTAAGACTTTTCTCAAACAAGAAATGTCTTCTTGTTTTGACTCCATCGAATCAATTAAACCCATATTTTATATTTAGTTGCCTCTTATATCTTTTTAGATTTAGGTATTTTAAATTTATACAGGGTGTCTCTAAAGGGTGCGGAAAAAAGGTACCAGAAATTCCTAAAACTAAAATATGATGGTCTAACCCAAATTACCTAAATGCAAAAGTGAAAGATTTCGGAGATACAGGGTGTTTAAATTTTATTTTGGTTTAAATTTGTTTATTATTAATTTTGTTAATAGTAGGTGCAATGCCACAATATTCGGTTGTAGGGTGTTTTGGAAAGTGAGTAATAAGAATATGCCTCACACTGCGCGGACACTTATAGTGCTGTATAATACATTTGTGAGATCCCATGTGAAGTATGCTTCAATAATCTGATCACCCACTGCTGAATTTAACAAATATTTATATGAAAAATTACAAAGAATCTTTTAGAGACACTCTGTAGGTAATATACACGGTTTTTCTTAACGTAGTTGTCGTGGTACTATATTGTCAGAAAAATATCGATTATGCGCGCCGTAAAAGTACAGGAAATTGTAACTAAGTCGTTATAATTTTTATGCATGTGTGTATCCAATGACAGATATTCCGACTAAATTCTATCACATTTTTGTAGGTTTTTATTCGGCAACGTCGCTTACGCGCCAGTATAACCCAAGTTATTAACATCTACAGAACAAATTACTAGCTACTAAAACATATTTTAAAACTTTGTTTGCACATACCACAGTGTCTGCTAAAAATTATTGCATTCCATTCCTTTTCTACCTATTTTTCTTCAAAAATCTAAACATGCACCACATTACGACCTTATTTTAATGGTGTCGATATTTGCTAAATCAGTAGAAACACAACACATACGCGACTTTTCCGGAAAAATAAGTAACATAAAGCTAAAGAGAAAGATATTTTAAAGTTTAAAACACCGCGGAACACACAAAATTACTTTTACATTAATTAAATACCAATAAAACATTATATATTATTAGCTATACGCCAGATTTTTTCAACGATTGTTTTGAAAGCGCGCTGTGCTGTCAAAAAAAACAAAAAGATGGAGAGTTATTGCAAGTTGCCCTGCTAGGAGGATTCGGTATTATTATAAGCGCTTATATCGCTTGGAGTAGAATGTGCGTTTTTAATTAGCACTTGCAACTTGAAACTTTACACATTTAAGGGTTCATACAACCTTTCCAAGCCTATTGAAATTGGATATCGTAGGTTGTACTGTTCAGGTACCATCGCCATTTTTCGAGAAAAATGTAATTTCTATGAAACACGCTACGGGTTGCATTTTTCAAGTTAGCGACCTGAAATTTTTGGTATCTATGCGACTTTATAACCTTCTAAAGCCTATTAAAACTGGGTGCTGTAGGTGGTACCGTTCGGGTACCGTTGCTACTTTTTAGCAATAAACCGGGTCATTTTTGGACGGCATTTTGACCATAAGGGCCCAAACTACCTAATAATCAAAATAATACTAAAGTATAGGACATATCTAGAAAAATAAATCTTTTATTAGAATTCCTACTAGAAGTGGTCGAAAAAGTAAAATACCACAAAGTTTTTCAATGGTTTTATTGCTTTCATTAAAAAAATGGTACGGTATTTCCACATCAAAAACCAATTCTACTATAAAAGTTCCTACATTTTGCATTTTTTTATTTTTCAGTTATTATACAGAGTGAGTCACAAAGTAAGGAAAATTAAACATTGCCAGATCGCCTTTTAAAGTTAGCTACTTTAATTTTTGCACAAGCTGTTTCTTTACTATCTCTAAAATACCAAAAATGTCACTATCGTAGATGGATTTTTCCCTTTCCATTTTTCCGCAAGAAATGGGTCATTTTTTCTGTTTTTTTTTTCGTCGCTTAAATTTGGCTAGATTGCTGTGTCCAACTTTTATCTACACAAGGAAATAAATATTTACATGTACAAGGTAGATTTATAAAGTTATGAACCGTCAGTTGAGTTAAAACTTGTAACTTTTTTTTGTAATATCTAAGTAATATCGGTATATAGGTTAACAATTAGGGGTCAGTGTCTTATTTTAACTTTGGAACTGTTCGTGTAACCGAACGGTTGTTGACCACAATCGTAATATTTTTGGGGTAGAAAATACTTATAACGTCACTTTTTCAAATGTATTTCCATTCTTTTTGCGTAGAATTCAGGGGTAGCCCGGTGGGGACATTTTCCCCGGAGCAAAAATCCCCCTTCCGGAAAATTTGATGTCCGTTAGCGGAAAAACTTTTGCTCTTCAGCTTTTTGGGGTTAATTCATTTTTTGTAACTTCCGAATCCTCCCGGGAATATTAAACTCCCCCAGAAAAAAATATTTGAAATCAATACTGATCAATATGATGTGCAATATTTCTAAAATATGAGTACAAGCACTGTTTAAATAAGGTCTAAATAATACTTGATCCTTATAAGGCAACTTGCAATAACAACAGCGTTGCCAAGCTATTTCTGCCTGCCTCGCTAGTAAGTATATTTCTTATAATTTGTTAAACTTTATTAATAACTAGATGGCCAAAACAATTTATATTTTTTTTCATAAACTCAAAACAAGTCCATTAAAAGACTGTTAGTTTTTTGAAAAAATCTGTCGGGTGGCTTGTTTTTTATAACTAAAAACGGATACAGAAATACAAAGAGCGTATACCATCCATGTTAAATATCCTATTTTTAATTGAATTTATCTCAGATTCTAATGGTCAGTCAACTTTAAATTTTAAGGGGAATTGTATTTTAAAGTTTTTGATACGCAGACAAAAATATGGAATTTTCTGACGGATCTCCTATACCACGACAACTACCTTAATTACGGTACAAAACCTAAGGGCGTGGTCTCTTAGGACTTTTTATAAAAATAAAGTTTCCATAAACATATGTCCGGACTTGCTTTATTAATGAAATACAGGGCGTTAAAGTTTTTAACGAAGTCGGTAATTGATGAATATCACAAAAATCCTTTTTTCGATTTATATGAAGTTTAATACACCTATTTAATGTAAAAAGGCCCTTGTAATGCTCTACCTACATTAGGATTATTGGTGCCAGTGGCGTCTCAGTGGGCACTACAGCCAATATTATTTAAAGAAAGTACGCCACTGATTTTTAACTAGCTTGTTTATTTTATTTTAATATTATTATTATTATTTTTTGTATAATCAATTAAAAATAAAACATTTAATCATCTTGTATTTTCTTTGTATCTATCTTTTTTATGGTAAAAAGTGCCCATAGACAGCATGATATAAAAAACCAAAATTAAATAACAAGAATCCATATTTTGCTTTAATAAGCAGTCGTGTAGTATGTATACCATAATTTGTCTTTTTTTTTTATTTTTAAGGTTAAAAATGTTAAAATTAAATTTTGGATTTTGTTTTATGTTGTTTACGGATACATTTTAGAATGGCTTGAAGTAGCTTTAATTTTCTCCTTTCGTTATTTATTTCTCAGTCAATTACATGTTTCCATAATTCTGAATCGTGTCATATAAAATGTCTTAATGTTTAAAACTTTATTTAAAAGGGATTGTAAAAGGATCTGTTTCAAAAATTGTTTTTCTTATTGGAATAGACTACTAAATTGAGTTTGCCAAACTTTCTAGATTCTAATTTAAGATATCTACAATTTATTTTAATAAATATTTTTGTAAACCGGAATCTAATTTCCTGAAGGTTATCTATTACCCTAACCAAATATAGCGATAAGCATTTATTGCGGTCGTTTAGATTTAAAAAAACAGTAACCTACCTAGATACTATACTGAGTGCTCTAAAGATTCGAAGCCATTTAAAATCTGTTATTATTTTTATTGTCCTTTAGATGGCAATACCTGCTGTAAATTGCACAAATTAAAATAAAATAACGTTATTAAGTCACCTTATATGTAATCTTAGAGAAAAATTACAATTCTTTAACATATTTTTATATAAGTGTAAATCCTTAGGTGATTTTAAGAACAAAAGTTTAAAATATCGCCCAGAGCTTTAAACTCTTAAAGATCAGAATCTTATTCTCTGTAGATTAGACCTGGCCAGGCACGTACGCAGAAAAGGATTTGTGGAGGAGGGGGGCAAAAAGCAACACCAAAAACAACTTTATAAATCAGAATATAATTAAAAAGGTCCTTACATACACTACCTATTAGAACATAACAATTAAATATACAAATGAAGAACAAAGAAAAAGGCACCCACCTATTTTTTTCACTTTATGGGGCGGTTGGGGGCACAAACAGGCAATTTATGCTCTATTTACACTGTTTACTCAAAATAGGGCCCCCTGCAACCCTACCTCCACAAAACAAGCCAATTTACAGGACTCCTGCGGGTTGAGAATTGCTCCCATTGCACCCCTTGCGTACGGCCCTGGACCTGGCCATACAAAAGGTGATTTTTTAAATCCAGATATTTTAATAACGACTGCTCAAATATTAAAATCAACTTTTACCACGTAAATAGGTAATTTTTTAAAAGAAATATGTTGAAAAATAAGAATTTTTATTGAAAGGTTACATACAGAGTGACCTAAAAAACTTATTTGGTTTTTAATTTGTGAAAGATAGCGCACTTTAGAGTTTACATATAATTGATACTAGATTATAATTTTCCACCTCCTTAAACCCCTTAATCCAAAGATTGTGACAATACACCTCTTATAGAAAATATAGAAAATTATTATAATATATATATATATAATATCTTAACTGTGAAAAAGGGGAGATCTCTTTTTCATATAATACACCTCTTATTAGCAAAACAATTTATAAAAACTAAACCAGGTAATTTTCTAGAAACCTGCGGCAACTCAGGTTTTGACGAAATTTGGTATACGGGGGTTTTTAGGGCGCTGATCACGAATCTGAAAGAATTTTTTGACGGAAACGTTTTGTTCTTGAGATATTCATCATCAGACTTGAAATTTAAACTAATCCTATTTTTACAATATTTCTCCTTCTTTTTGCACACAATTTCTGATTTATAGCTAAAGTTGCACACAATATTTGATTTTCACCTTTTAAAACCCCGTTTTTTTTACCTATTTTAACATTATTTTTGCATTAAATTTCATAGCTATACTTTGAATCATTTTAATCCCAGTGTGCCATGAAGTCCTATGTGTATGTATGGTTGCCGCATTATCAAAGAAAAGCCACGCAATTTAATGCAAAAATAATGTAAAAACTTAGAAAACGGGATTTTAAAAGGTGAAAATCAAATATTGTGTGACACTTTGGCTTTAAATCAAGAATTGTGTGCAAAAAGAAGGGGAAATATAGTAAAAATAATCTTAGTTCAAATTTAAACTTTGATGACGAATATTTCGAGAACAAAACGTTTCCGCCAAAAAATCTCATCAGATTCGTGATCAACGCCCCAAAAACCCCCGTATACTAAATTTCGTTAGAATCGGAGTTGCCGCAGGTTTCTAGAAAATTACCTTAAATCATTATAGTTTAACAAAAGAAACTAAAAACACACACATCGAACTGAAAAGTTTAAAGAAAAATATTAGTATTGTTGTAAAAAGCTTCGGGAGCTCGATACACAAAAATATGGCACAAAGCGCCCAAGTTTTTTTACCGTAATACTACAAGTAGTATTTCTTGTTCATTATTGATTAGAAATAATTTTTATGTTCCATGTGCTTAAAAAGCGTGTGTTTTTTGTTTTTTTAACAATAATTATTTTTTACTTTTAGTTTGATATGCTTTAACAGTTTTTTTTTACTATATTTATTTTCTGCTTTTTATCTTGATTTATTGTCAATAAAATAAAATTACTTGTTTTTATTTTGTAGCGCAGATGAGATTAGAACCCATGACCGGTGAATCGGGAGTGGTAAAAATTCAAAAGAATGCCTGTGTCAAACGTAACAGTCATGGGTCATTCAAGTTCGGTTACAGGGCCTACATCTAGACATATTTTAAATAAAAGTGTGTTAAAAAAGCTCATTTGTTTTAAATAATTGTGGCCATCCTGTACAGGGTGTCCCACCGGGAACGGGCTATCGATCTCTCGAAAAGCAAGCTTTGGAAAAGTTTGAAAATTTGATAACATTATAAAGTCAATGGGTGACATACAACTAAAATATTTTGACAGTTCTATTACTTCCGGTTATTCCAGAAGTTAATGTCAACTTCCTTATTTTAAATGGAACACCCTACATATTATTTATTTTTGAGATGCTGCCTAAAATTCTAAACATTATTTATTTTAAATTTTATGTCAAAAATGACGTTTGCAAGCCATTACATACCCATCAATTTTTTCTAAACAAAAGCCTTTAATATGAGTTGTTGGGTAGAGTAGCTTGAAAAATATTCTTTAGTAGACTGTATCGATATTTTTACAATTAATAGATACAAAGTGATCAAAAATAATATGCAAAAATTATAACGACAAAAACCTTAAAAGTCATTTTTTAAATAGAAACCCCTATCTTTTATCACTTTATCCTATTAGAGATTAAAAATAGCGGAAAGTTTGTATTAGGATGTCTTTTCCAAAAATTTATAGTTTTTGAAATATTACCGATTTAATATTTATCTATTCTAACAATGCATTTAATTACGCAGAATCTAAAAACTAAATATTTTATAGGGTGTTCTATTTAATATAAGAAAGTTGACATTAACTTCTGGTATAACCGAAAGTAGTAGAACTGTCAAAATATTTTAGTTGTATGTCCCCCACTGACTTTATAATGTCAATGTCAAATTTTCGAAATTTTCAAATTTTTTTAAAGCGTACTTTTCTAGAAATCGATTGCGGCAGTTCCCGGTTGGAGACCCTGTATATAACGAAACTTTCACACCACGGTATTTTTATCCGCGATAATAAAAGAAATTAATTTAATCTAAAGATATAAACGTTACGATTAAGATGGCGATTAAATAGCGGTTTCTGTTTTACTAAGTTTTTCCACTTAAAAGTAATAGCAGACCTTTTGAAATCATATCCTTATACAACCCTTTTGCGTAATTAAATCTTTCAAGACACCAGTTAAGTTTATTTTGGAATGAATATTCCTTGCGGGTCTATTTAAACGTGGTTTTAGCCTTTTTGTACGTTTTACTTAATGTATAAACTCTTTTTGGTTCACGTTTTAAAGCAATTTTTAACCCTCTTTTCATTTTCCACTTGGGTTAAAGAAATTAGTGTTCCTAAATTTTTTTGTGGTATAGGGGTATAAGAAACCAATTTGTAAAAGAATTTTAATGATTGGTGATTTACTTAAGGCTTTTTTTTAAAACGTTATAAATTAATTTGTTATTAATGTTATTATCTACTTAACAAATTAGAAAAATTGTAGCACAACATAATAATGAATTAAATTATTTAAGCAAAGGTGATTCTTATTTAATTTTGGTAGCAGTAGAAATACCGGTTTTAGAAGTCAGAACTTATTTAGCGTGTAAGTAACGCCCTATTTTAGCAAGATAATGCACATTTTGCTCGTCCAACTGTAGCTTATCTAGAGCCACATATTGTAGACAACAGTTAAAAGCACAAGCACATGTAATTTTATTGGTTCGAAAAATAACTAACCAGAACTAACCATGACCT
>JACEGR010008055.1:0-41449 GCA_014170235.1 Listronotus bonariensis
GCTATATATTTCGTTTATTAAATATTTATTATTACAATCGTTACAATTTACAGCTTTACATTATATTTATATGTTCACGTTCACAAATGGTCAGTACGGCGCTATGCTAATTTCTTAAACTACCTTTAATTTACAATGCTAACGAACCAACAGAACCGAGCGGGAAGCCAACCAGGAAACCAACTGATTTGAATCGAATGCCTTTTTCATCCGGTCAACATTACGCGCATGTGCACCGTAAAACCCTCTGCGGTTTTCCACCCATGCGGTGTTGCCACATGGGACACAACACCCTTGCACCAAATTAGACACTTCCCCAAAATTTGATAATAAAACAGCCCTACTACATACTGTATGCTTTTTTGTTCCTTAAAAGGTGTCTTGAACTTATACTGTATAAGTTTGAAAATTGCAATGCTTGTACCCGTTATTATTTGTTCTTTCTGTTTTCCTTTAACAATCACGTCACTTTGCTTACTAAATTTTTATTCATAATGACTTTGTGCCTACAATTGTAATTATTGTTACTATGTAGGGTACGAACATTGTCTAATGATACTTTGCAAATTATGTATTTGGTGGTGCGTTAATATTATTAAACTCATTTTCCCGAAACTAATTTTTCTTTAACTTGGCTTCCCCTCAATTCCTACTACACTTTTCTCCCTAAAAAAACTGAAGGCTATCACACATTCTTAGTGCTAATTACTTAACCTATTTTTTCTAATTATTTTTAAAATAATTTTAATCACCCTTATTAAACGAGAGATAAAATTTGTCAACATGTTATACAAAAAAAACAATAAAATGTTAAAGGGTATTTTAAAAATTTTAAAATTGTAAGACTGTAAATACAATATCACATATGGAATATCACAGTTAAAGTTTATAAATCTGGCTCCTTCACCATTTTTTTATAGATTTAAAAAGAGGAGACTTTTCTTTAAAATTTACAAAAAAAAAAAAAAAAAAACATATGAATCAATACATATTGATTTGTCACACATACGTTTAAAGACAAAAACTAAAAATACACTTAACATAAAAAAAGTTGCCCTGGTGAAAACAGGCGTCAGATTTACTCTTATTATATAAATAAATGCTACAATAATACTATGCCTGTTACTTAACAGCTGTCACAATTTTTTTGTTTTAAAAAAATGTTTTTACTCTACAAAATAATGATTGAGTTGTCACTTTACCCCATGTTCTTTTTTATTGCGGAGTTTTGTTTGGTATTTCTCTAGGTATGGTGGCATTTTCCTGCTCCTAGTGCTTTGTCTGACTGGGGTTGCTGGTGGTTGCTTCTGCTGATCCACCTTTGAGCTTACTTTGGCTAGCTCCTTTTTGGACTGACTTGCCCCCTTTCACCAGGTAACTCGGAATGTTTGGGACTGACCGAACCTGCTGAAGAAAAAGTATTAGTAAAAGAGTTATAGCTATTAAAGCTAGAATTTTGAACAGAGTCATTTGGAAGCTCATTCTCGCCTTCCATCTCTATACTATTAAAAGAATCATTAGAGGAGTCATGAATGGAGTTTTCAGTCACTAAATTTTTAGGGTGTTCCGCAGATGTAGATGCCCCAACATTCACCCCGGCCGTGCCTGGACCAGACACCTGAAGGTTTGAGGTTTTTTTATTTTTATAAAGGAGTAGTCTTCATCATCATCATCTTGATTTTTATGCTGAAAGGTTATGTTTGTTAATCTTGACATTATTTGGTTTAGATGACGTTTCCAGAGTTTCCCTGTGTCTGTCAGGCAGAAATATGTTGTTTTTCCTATTCTTTTTTCGATCTTCGCTTCTCTCCACTGTTTGGTGTTCTGAACAGTGTAATCCCTTACCATTACCGTATCTCCTGGTCTATATTCTCGATACTTTCTTTTGTCTATTATGTTGCTATCTAAGTTTTCCGGTTTTCTTTCTCTTGGCTTATCTCTGAGAAGAGTTAATCTTGTTCTCAGATTTCTGTTAAACATTCTCTGTGCAGGTGACACCCCTGTCACTGTATGTGGTGTATTTCTGTAATTTAGCAGAAACCGATGTATTTGAGTATTAATCGGCACCTGATGATTTCTTGGATCTGCTAAGGATAAATGGCCAGAAACACATGAGGTCATGGAAAGAATCCATATTGACTTTTGTGATTTAAATAATAAAAAATTCCTAATTATTGCAGATTCTTATTCAAAATGGCTTGAAGTGTTTTACATGAGAAGAACAGCAGTGTCAGAGACAGTGGAAAAGCTCAGAGAGGTATTTTCAAGATTTGGACTACCCAAAACAGTGGTGAGTGACAATGGACCGCCATTTCCATCAAGGGAAATGGAAGAATTCTTTCAAAAAAATGGCATAGAACATGTTTTGACACCACCTTACAACCCTATGAGTAACGGGGCAGCTGAAAATGCAGTTGGACATTTTAAGAGCAAAATTAAAGCATCCTTAGCAGATCCAAGAAATCATCAGGTGCCGATTAACACTCAAATACATCGGTTTCTGCTAAATTACAGAAATACACCGCATACAGTGACAGGGGTGTCACCTGCACAAAGAATGTTCAACAGAAATCTGAGAACAAGATTAACTCTTCTCAGAGATAAGCCAAGTGAAAGAAAACCGGAAAACTTAGATAGCAACATAATAGACAAAAGAAAGTATCGAGAATATAGACCAGGAGATACGGTAATGGTAAGGGATTACACTGTTCAGAACACCAAACAGTGGAGAGAAGCGAAGATCGAAAAAGAATAGGAAAAACAACATATCTCTGCCTGACAGACACAGGGAAACTCTGGAAACGTCATCTAAACCAAATAATGTCAAGATTAACAAACATAACCTTTCAGCATAAAAATCAAGATGATGATGAAGACTACTCCTTCATAAAAATAAAAAAAACCTCAAACCTTCAGGTGTCTGGTCCAGGCGCGGCCGGGGTGAATGTTGGGGCATCTACATCTGCGGAACACCCTAAAAATTTAGTGACTGAAAACTCCATTCATGACTCCTCTAATGATTCTTTTAATAGTATAGAGATGGAAGGCGAGAATGAGCTTCCAAATGACTCTGTTCAAAATTCTAGTTTTAATAGCTATAACTCTTTTACTAATACTTTTTCTTCAGCAGGTTCGGTCAGTCCCAAACATTCCGAGTTACCTGGTGAAAGGGAGCAAGTCAGTCCAAAAGGGAGCTAGCCAAAGTAAGCTCAAAGGTGGATCAGCAAAAACAACCACCAGCAACCCCAGTCAGACAAAGTACTAGGAGCAGGAAAATGCCACCATACCTAGAGGAATACCAAACAAAACTCCGCAATAAAAAAGAACATGGGGTAAAGTGACAACTCAATCATTATTTTGTAGAGTAAAAACATTTTTTTAAACAAAAAATTGTGACAGCTGTTAAGTAACAGGCATAGTATTATTGTAGCATTTATTTATATAATAAAAGTAAATCTGACGCCTGTTTTCACCAGGGCAACTTTTTATGTTAAGTGTATTTTTAGTTTGTCTTTAAACGTATGTGTGACATATCAATATGTATTGATTCATGTTTTTTGTGTAAATTTTAAAGAAAAGTCTCCTTTTTTAAACCTAAAAAAAAATGGTGAAGGAGCCAGATTAAGAAACTTTAACTGTGATATTCCATATGTGATATTGTATTTAGCCTTACTATTTTAAAATGTTTTTGAAATTACTCTTTAATATTTTATCATTTTTTTTGTATAACATGTTGACAAATTTTATCTCTCGTTTAATAAGGGTGATTAAAATTATTGTAAAAGTAATTAGCACTAAGAATGTGTGATAGCCTTCAGTTTTTTTAGGGAGAAAGTGTAGTAGGAATTGAGGGAAGCCAAGTTAAAGAAAAATTAGTTTTGGGAAAATGAGTCTAACAATATTAACGCACCACCAAATACATAATTTGCAAAGTATCATTAGACAATGTTCGTACCCTACATAGTAACAATAATTGCAATTGTAGGAACAAAGCCATTATGAATAAAAATTTAGTAAGCAAAGTGACATGATTGTTAAAGGAAAACAGAAAGAACAAATAATAACGGGTACAAGCATTGCAAGTTTCAAACTTATACAGTATAAGTTCAAGACACCATTTAAGGAACAAAAAAAAAAGCATACAGTATGTAGTAGGGCTGTTTTATCATCAAATTTTGGGGAGGTGTCTAATTTGGTGCAAGGGTGTTGTGTTCCATGTGGCAACACCGCAGGGGTGAAAAACTCGGAGGGTTTACGGCGCACATGCGCGTAATGTTGACCGGATGAAAAAGGATTCGAATAAAATCAGTTGGTTTCCTGGTTGGCTTCCCGCTCGGTTCCGTTGGTTCGTTAGCATTGTAAATTAAATGTAGTTTAAGAAATTAGCATAACGCCGTACTGACCATTTGTGAACGTGAACATATAAATATATTGTAAGGCTGTAAACTGTAACGATTGTAATAATAAAGATTTAATAAACGAAATATATAACACGAAAGACAAAACGTCGCATCTTAGATTTAATAATATCTTTAATGATATGTGTCATGTATTTTAAAATATCTCTTAAAAAAATAATAAATAAAATAAAATAAAAACTGTCCCGCAAAACTTCGGGTTTTTTGGATAAGTCCGTAAATTTTTAAAACTAAATATTGTTTAGCAAAAAATGCGCAACTTTGCCCCAATTTAACCCTGTATCTCTTACGGTTCCTACCGTCTCCGAGATCCTAATGGTGCCCCTCGAATGTGTACGTTTTTAACTGTTGAATTTTTTACATTTACCGGTAACCAGCTCCCATGAATATGTTGGAATCACTTCAACTCCAATTTGAAAAGATTAAAGGTCAAAGCTATATCCAGTGCGCTACTGGGGAGATAAGGCAGCCATTATGAATTCGTGTTGTAGTGAAAATATGGTTTTTAGTTTTCTGATTTTTGCTGTTGTTTTTTTTGCCAATTCTATTAATTTATAAGGGTTTATTTGGATCAAGCAGATATTTTTTTTTTTTTTAGTTTTAGGGTGGATGGTGTTAACTATTATAAGCTATGCTATTTATCCGGTTATAATAAAGTTTCTTTATTTGTACTATACGATTCTGCTTGACAAACTTAGTTAGGTAAACGTAACAAAACGCTACATTTAGCAGTACACAAATACAAAAGAAGTTTATCACAACCGCTAAAAAATGATGTTTTGTTCCTTAACCTGCAGATAAAGTACTTAAAGTGTTAAAAAAGTAACTTCTTTTTAACAGTTTGACGCTTTTTGTTCACACTTTAAATTAGTCTTTTGTTTCAATGCCATTTATTTTAATATGCATTTATGCAATGTAACAGTAAACGCGCAATCAACTGAACTAAATGTCACGATACCTTTAATTTCACCAATACTGTTTTTTGTTTATTTATCACTTAATTTGAAATTTGACAGTTTGCGAATAAATTTAATAGAAATTATAAAAAACGACTAGTAGTAATAAATTTGGATCACTAAATAATTAAAAGGAATTTATACTGTTCTAATATTATTTCTACTTAAAGTACACATACAATTTTCTAAAAATTATTTTTCTTAAAAAAGAAGGACGTAATGTTTTGTGCAATATAATGGCCGTGTTTCAAAAATTAAAATTAAAAAATAGTTATAAATAAATAAAACATGTAGGAGATTTTTATTTGGAAAATTTTTATACTTTCGTAGAATAAAAATCGTATGCAACACATGCATAAAATATCTTTTTTTTACTGATGGAATTGGAATTTAGAATTGGCGGGGCGTGCACATGCACCCCTGGATTTTGGGTAATGTCGGAAAATGTACGAAATAGTACATTTTATAGGGTAAAAGTCAATTTTTATTTGCTTTTCAAAGGATTTTGCCCTCCTGGCTTTTAAATGCGCACATTGCGGTATACAAGTGCAAGATACATAGGGTGTTCAGTAAGTTTTGAGATACTTTGTAACTAAACGATGCAGGAAAGTAACATTGATATTTTTTGTTTGTACATGTCATGACATGCCGTAGTCCTACATAGTTATTAGTAAACTATCAGTTTTGTGCCAGTTCGACTCCAGCGATTTTAGCGCAATGGCGTCGTGGACGACTATCGAGTGCCGTGCAATTTTAAAATACAACTTTTAACGTGGGTTATCTCAAGAACAGTGTTTAAAAGAAATGAAGCCTATATTTGGTGATGACTGTCCATCTCGTGCGACCATATACAGATGGTACAAACAATTTCAGCGGGGCTCGTTTTCGCTTGAAGACGCCTCACGCTTAGGTCGACCGTGTGAAGTAGTTACCCCAGAAAACATATCTGCCGTCCAAAAAGCTATAGAAACAAACCGACGAATTACCTATAAACAGTTAGAAGAGACATTGAACATTAGTTTAGCAACATTACACACGATCATACATGAGCACTTGGTTTTTAGAAAAATTTTTACTCTTTGGGTTCCACACAAGTTAACTCCCGAGCGGCAGACACACAGAGTGAATTGCTGTAAAAAAATTATGTCCAAATTCCAGGAGGGTAAATCTAAAGACATAGTGTCGATCGTCACGGAAGATGAAACTTATCTTTATTATTACGACGTCCCAACTAAACAAAAGAATAAGATATGGGTTCTCGAAGGTGAAGAAACTCCGACCGAAGTTCGCAAATGAAGATCTGGAAAAAAATAATGATAGTTGTTTTCTTTGGTTCAAGAGGAATAATTGAACGTGTTGTGCTCCGAGAACAGAAGACCGTTAATGCTCTCTGGTAAACTACAGTATGCCTTTTAAAACTTATAGAAAAGTTAAGAGTGATTCGCCCAAACTCGCAACTCTCTAGCTGGTACCTTCATCATGACAATGCCGCACCTCATCGAGCTGAACCTACCAGTCAATTTTTGACAGATGCAGGCTTGAGACTTTTGGAACATCCGCCTTATAGCCCCGACTTGGCGCCGTGTGACTTTGGGTTGTTTCCTTTTGTCAAGAGCCAACTGAAAGAACAAAAGTTTAAAACTGAAGACGCGCTACTGGAGGCCTGGTATAAAATATGCGCTGAAATTACAAATGAGAAGTGGAAAGCTATTATCAGTGACTGGTTTGTTAGAATGGAAAAGTGTATTCAATGTAGTGGAAATTATTTAAAAAAAATCAAATAAATGTAGAGGAAGTTCGGTAAATATGGAATACCTATTCTTTTTGCATAGCTCTAATTTGTATGAGCACACTGAAAAATTCATTACATACATAAGTGAATGAGGTAATATATTGGTTACATGGAAAAAGCATACAAGTTGTAAAATGTTACACATTAAGGGAAATTTATGAAAAAATTTGCAGTGATGTCATTTTGGGGGTGTGAAAAAGTGGCGGATAATATGGAATACTACTATCGGGTAATATGGAATAGATTTTACTAAATGAAAAAACGTTTATTTTATTTTTCGAACATAATTTATGAGCAGAAATCGCAAATATACACGTCACGCTCATTTCCAGTGCAGGCGTCATGTGCCCATCCCTCACACATCTGACATTGCACCCATATTTCACCAGCTTTGCTTCTGGAAAACAAACCTTCACAAAAAATGCATTCTGCATCTGAATTTGGTTTTTCGATATCAACATATTTAGAGGAATATCATCATCTGAAGAGTCATCGTTCATGTTGGACTTTCTTCTAACTAAATTTTCCCAGGAAGCTTCATCTTCTGACTCTGAAGTAGACGTCGATCTCATACGTGGTTTGGATTTTTCTTTTTGGATTTAGAAATAACCCCACTAGGCCCTGGAGCATCATCGTCTATTCTTCTCACAACTTTTTCTCTTTGAATTCTGATGCTGTCCTCCAGCTCTTCTTTGTTTGGCGTTGAAGTGAGTATTTTTGACTTACCACATTTTCTACCTCGTGTTCCCGCTTTCTTTTTAATTTCTGGTAGTGGAATAATATCAGTAGGATGCGTTTCAAAACTTCTTTCTTGATCTGACTCTAATTGTATTTCATTTAATGGATGACGTTCAGCTATAAAATCCTCTTCTGTAAAGATTCCCCGTCTTACAGGGTAAATTCCTGTGATGTTAAAACCTTTTATCGCTCTTTCGCCTGTCTGAATTTTCAGATAAGCGTTTCCAAACAACTCACACATATCAAAATGAGTTATTGCTCGATTATTCTGTCTCATAAAAACTCTTACTTCTTCATTATAGTAAGTTTTCAATGCTCCCATTACCGTTTTGTCCAACGGTTGTATTTTATGGGTTGAGTGTGGTGGTAGGCAAATAATCGTGACGAAATTTTGTTTAGCTGTCAGAATCACATCAAGATTTCTGGTGTGTGAATGATGTCCGTCCAATACCAGTAGGACTGGATTATCTTCATTTGGTTTTGAATAATCCAAAAAATGTTCAAACCACTGGGTGAATAAATGGGTTTGAATCCACCCAGATGGATGGAATGCAAAAATGGATCCTGGAGGAGCCCCTTTTTTAGCTGCTCACTTGACTTTTTTCTTGGAAAAATAATCATTGGAGGTACAAAATTCCCAGCTGCGTTCATACAAAGAACCACAGTTACGAGAGAGCCTCTTTCTGCTGAAGTTATTGCTCCTATTTGCCGTTTTCCTCTCATCGCAATAACCTGTGGACATTTATTTTGAACAATGCAGAGCCCTGTCTCATCTACATTATAGATGCGATTAGGAGTAAACTTAAATTTATCCATTACATCCTCGAGTAAATCAAAAAATTGACAGACATTTTCCTTGCTAAAACTTACTGCTCTAGCAACAGATGTTCCCGTAGGTTTCCTTATACTTAAAGTGTTTTTATGTCGTTTTAAAAATGCATAAAGCCAGTCCTTTCCCGCGGTTTCATTTAGAATGGAAAATGTATTTGGCAAGTTGTTTCGTCGTGCTAACTGAAAAGCCATTCTACGCACATCTTGACGTGTTAATCCAAAATATTTCCGTTCCATCTCTAAGAGATAAGTTACTAGTTCGTCTTCTAAAGCTGCAGGTAAAACTGGTTTTCTCCCAAGTGATGTCTTTCGTGATAAATCTGTATTGTCTTTGCAAAGCCTAAAAAGTGTACTACGAGGCACATTATATTTTTTGGCAGCTGCTAAAAACCCATTTTCTTTTGTTTAACGGCGTCAATTGCTTTCCGCATGTTCTCAAGGTCCCATTTCTGCCTTTGACCTTGATTGAAGGTACTAAGTGACATTGTAGAACTGTAAAAAAACAGAAAATTTCACATGTCGGGTATTATGGAATACTCGGGTTAAATGGAATAGGTGTGTTGGCGGGTAATATGAGATATTCCATATTATCCGCATAACCTCAATATAATATTTGCGTTAACTAATCTATTGTGGATGCAACTAACCAAACAAAACACTGCGTTTTACATGCATTTATTCCTATACAATACATACCTTATCAAGAAACTGATATATTATGGGAATGAACAGAAATAAACGATAAATTCCAAAGCCGGTATAAAACACTATACCTCTCGGAATCAAAATTCAGGTGCTAATGGTTTCGTCTCCTACGATAGACGTTTTCCTGTATGTACACGGACGATTGGTGAACTACAGCTGCTTAATAGGCGATCCGGTCGTAAGATGGCGCTTATGGTTAGAGAAATAATTGATATTCCATATTACCCAGACTATTCCATATTTACCGAACTTCCTCTATGTATATCTCAAAACTTTTCGAACACCCTACGTAAAATGTATGGAAAAGATACATTTTTAAAGGAGGGACCTTTTTCTGCTCTTAAAAATTTTGGGTTCTTTAACAAAAACATAATAAACTATACCGGTTTAGTTAATTAACATAAAACAGAGACAATGTGAGGAAAAGAGACGGTCTAAGTAAATACCGGCATGTAAACATGGGTGACTAACCGTGCTCATGCAGTATATCGATGGTCTGGTTTACAAATATTGTAAGTGAATTTTTTAATAAAAGTAACTTGTATACACTAACACACATATATTTACATACAGCGTGTCTACTTAAGTTCGCACCATATGGGAAACTTTTTTATTATTGATTTTACGAAAAAAACTTATTTTTATAAAAAGTTCTGCATGGTCTAAAATCTAAAATTCAATCATCAGATATAAACATTTTGCAGTGGTATACAAGGTATGTCAAAAGATGTGAATTTTGCTCAAGGAAAAAGTACCTTTATTTTTAACAATATAGATTTTTTTATACGAACAAGTTGTTTAGAATTAAAAATTACGTACAAATATGCAAACTTGACTATTTACTTAAAAAGTTCAGTTCTCAGCATGGGGAATTTTCTATTATTGTTTATGTATTAGTTTCCCATATGGTGCGAACTTAAGTATACACGCTGTATATACAAGAACTTTTCTATGCACAGGAGTAGCAAGTAAAATACTTTAAGCTAGAAGATGCCAGCTCCTTTCTCATTCGTTTTAAGTAGTTTTAGACCAGAATTATAGCAGATTTTTAAACTTTAAAGTTCATATATGTAACTTAAAATTATTTGTTGAACTTACAACATGTGTGGACTAGACCAGCGTAATTTACTTGCCAAATATAATTTCTAAATTAGTTGTTTTTTAATACCATTATAATATTAAACAAATGGCTTTTTATTATAAAATTATTAGTATTAACAAAGACAATTATTGTAGTTACAATTGTCTTTGGTATTAAGCAGTTCTTTGCCTGTCCATCAAAATGTATATTTTGCGTCCTAGGAGGTACTACGGTGCATCCACAGTTTGACAGAAAAGAAAAGCCAAATTATCTCATTTTAAATATTGGAGCAATTTCCATACGGACCAAAAATTTTAATTTTTAAGAAACACAAAAACCCCAAAAACACACAAAAATGTCAAAATAGACCAATAGAACTCTACCTTTATTTTTATTAATTCAGCAAAGTATAATAAGGTCTAATATCTGAAATTTCACATAAAAATCCCAACATTTTTATGTTAGCATCACATTGTTTGTATCCATGTTTTATACCTTTTTTACGTAATTTACCTGTTTTTAATAATCAATAAAACCACATAGTATCACGCTTTGACAAATATTTTTTATTGTATACAGGGTGGTCCCTAAGTAATGGGTCAAAATTAAACTGGAGAATCGTGACGTTAAAATATTGCGATTTAACTAAACTTTATTACAAAAGTTAATATTAACTGAGATACAGGGTGTTAAAGTTTAAAAAATATTTTCAAATTATTTTAATAATATTTGATACATTTTGAATATTTTATTAAAACTGTTTCTAATGTTAATTTTAGGGCGTTAACTAGAAGACGCCACCTCAGTACCTTCAATTTCTCTAAAACGTTCCAACTCTTTTGTGCTACTCTGTATATACCATTTAAGTAAACCAGTAAATTCTTATATGTTTTCTACCCAAAAAGGCGTACTTTGTAAGAATGTCTACGAGCCACCGTTTTTAAGATATTTGCATTAGTGCAACTAAAAAGTATATGGACAAATACATTAATTAATTTGTTTATAATAGGGCGGTTGTAGTTATCGCTAATACGCTGTTTTTAAAGGCATTATTGGGTTGCACTAAATTACTTGATGGCGAATATCTAGAAAACGGTTGCTCAGAGCGATTCTTACAAGGTATACATTTATTGTGTAAAAGGCATTGAAGAGTTCAATATTTTACTCGGATGGTACATATAGGGACACACAAAAAAATTGTGACGTTTTAGAGAAATTCAAGTAGTGTAGGTAGCGTCCATTGGTTAGCTTCTAAAAATTAACATCAGATATAAAGAGCTCATGTCAGAAAACCCCTAAATACCGAATTTTATTACAATATTTAAAACGTATAAAAAATTATTGAAAAAATTTAAAAACATTTTTTGAATTTTGACACCCTGTATCTTAGTTAATATCAACTTTCGTACTAAGGTAAGTTTAGTTAAAGGGCAATATTTTAACGTCACAATTCTCATTTTTTTAAAACCTTCTTTTAAAAGGCAGGAAAAAAAGGTCTTAAAAAATTACCTTATAAACTTTTATTAACACTAAAGGTATTAAAATTGGCATTCGTATGGAAAATTAAATTTTTTTGTTCTGCCTTAATTTTCAAATAAAAGTTTTTTAAAAAAGGTGCTCTTGATTTAATATGAAAAATTTAACAGTTTAGACGTGAATCAGTTTTAAAAAATAAGTCGTGAATTTTAATTTTTCCATTTGATTAGTACTAGCTACGAGGCAAGTAGGTATGAAAGTATACTAAAGCTGTCAGTTTGACATGAAATAAATAAGCTTTCATTTCTAACTAAAAATAACTAATTAGTATCCAAAGATTAGTTATTATCTAAAATGATGAAGCGCGATCGATAGAGTCATTGAGTCATATCGGTTTTTGTTTAAGAAAACAATTTACAATGACATTTATAAAAATATACAGTGTGCCCCAGAATAGGTGTTACAAGAGGACGTCCTTAAGGCAAAACTGATCGCATTGTCCAAAACTGATAGATACCAAATTTTACTCCAATTGGTAATATACAGGACTATTTATAACTGAAAATATGAAAAATGACGAAAAGTAAAGTTACCTACCTTCATTTTTAAAAATTGTATGAGTAAGTGTTGTACAGAAAAAAAAATATGTCAAAGGTTAAAAAATTAAAGTAAAAAATTTATTATGTCATTTTTTTACAATATGCATTAACAGTTTTTAGAATTCCTGGCTTAAGGCAGCATTTTTTACATTCATGCTTTAACTTTAAATTTTGGCAGAAAAATTAATTCTCCACAACATTTACTTATACAGTGTTGTTCTAAGTTAAAAAATGAAAGTAGTTAGCTCCTGGGCATTTTTCATAGTTTTAGTTATAACTCGCCCTGTATAAAACCAATTGGAGTAAAATTTGGTATTTATCTGTTTTGTACAATGCGACCAGTTTGCCCAAAATCTCGTTATGAAATTTTAAAAATTTTGGTCCATTTGTCCTCTTGTAACACCTATCCTGGGACACACTGTATACAAATTTTATTGAATTTTACAATAGAGAATAACCGCCTTAAGCAGACATATCCTATGCAACTTGTTATACAACAGGTTCTACAATTCAAGTACATTTGATCGTCAAAACCATAATCGCATAATCTGACAGATTGAATGTGTCTGTGGGGAAAAATAAAAAAACTCTGTTGTATCGATTTGTTGTAATACGGTCTACACAACCTGTCGAAGAACAAGTTGCATAGGCTGTGACGTTTACCCGTTATAAACGAATGTACCCAAACTTAAACGGAGATTTACTTAATGTGCATTAACCCTTAATCACAGAGGTGCCGTTTCTGGAACCTAAGCGCCTTTACACACTAAGCCGGTTTTGACGGACATAGAGATAAAAAATTATACGAAGCCTCTGAGTTTGCCGACTTTCCCCATTCTCTGCGTATGAAAGGTTTCATTTGCCTCCATACACTTCGATAGCGTTGGTCCGTCGCCCGTATTTCCGTCTTTCGCTAATATAAAAGGCAGTAACCGTAGACTACCAGTCATTTTAATCGGCTGACTTTTTTTTACTACACGTGGACAACAAAAACTATTTTTATTATTAATGTATACGGAATAATTTCTAAATAATTTTTATTTACATTTAATACAGTTTTTAGAAATTTTTTCTTAAAACAACCGTATATATTAATAAAATTATTTTTATTTTCATATTTTTGTCATATGCACCAATAAATATTTATAGACATAAAAGAAAAACTACAAAAAGTCGTTTTTAATCACAGTATGAAAAAATTAACAATTTTAAACAAACCACATCAAAAAATTATTAAAAATATGGTTTACAACCGTTTTTGTGCTGGTTTGTTGTAGCGTAAGTTTGTTCTGAGGAACTAAGGAACTTTTTCACCATTTGTAGCGACTTTTATCATTTTATAAGTTGTAATCGCAAAATATTTTTACTTTTTTATGTCATCTCCATTTTCTTTTTGTCTTATTCGTTGATCTCGATCTCTGAGTCAGTGTCATGATCCGATGGTATATAGTCAACATCTTATTCGGTATTGCTTCCATTAGAATCCTTCATGATGGTATTTCGAATATTTTCCCCGTTTGGAGTGCCCCAGATTACAGTTTACACGCAATTTTAAAATGTAAAAACTCCAGAAAAAATAAAGTATATTTCAAAATTGGTACGTAAATACAGATTACCGGTAAATTTGACCGGTGTCGTACTTTAAACTTTTATATTTTCAAAACATGCACAACTACGTGCCAGATGCTGACAAATCGGAAAGCTCCGCTGGTCAAAATTACCGGATCTCTGTAGTTAAGGGTTAATACAAATGCCCACTAGTAACAAAAGAAAATAAAACACGTCTACACTGAGTAACACTGTAATATAATAAATAAGGTTGCTTGGCTAAAAATAGCTCTTTCCCCACTTCGACTTAGACAGATCTTTGTGGATAACTGAATAGTATACTTGTAGAATGTGGGAGGTTTTTGTATATATTTTTTTAAATATATTTTGGTTGTATATTAAATTTATACTTATTATTGATATAAAGCACACCCTTAACTAAAATTCCGTATCTAATGTGTTAAAAATTGTCTTAAAAGGTAAAATTTATGTACGCTTCTGCTGATCCGGCCAAAAAAACCTAATGTAAAGCTGCCACTTTGGAAACTGATCAATAATAATGCCACGATACTTGGGGAACTTTCTGCACTCACATTAGCCCCTAACGGCAATATTATAAAATAGAGGCTTATTTATCCTAGTCATGGAAAACGCTATGTAATTTGTTTTAGTAAAGTTTGAAGACAGTTTAACGGTGTGCAGTCAATTTGTAACCACTGTTAATTCATTTCTTCTCACATTCCTTCCTTTACATTGCTAGCAAAAACGAACACGGTATTGTCGACATAGAAAATAGCAAACTTACATATTTATGTTCCGTTTTTATGAAGAATTTATTTACGTTACAAAAAAGAGGTACCAGTACAGTGAGCTGAAAATTTTAAATTTAAATCCGTTTAAATGCTTAAATATTTGTATTTATTATTTTAAAAGCAATATAGGGTGATTCAAAAATCGATCACGAAACTTAAGGGGGTGATTCTACTTGACAAAATAAGGGTAGAGCTTCATATAATTTTTTTCAAATTGTTATTCGTTTTCGAGTTGCAAGCCGTCAAAGTTCAAGTTTAAATTTTTTTGTTTTTTGAATTAGTTGCTTACCGAAAAACCGATTTGACTAATATTTAAAACCTAGACTAAATCGTCTGCGTTTCATCATTCTAGTAACAATTCACATTTTTTTTTTTAAATCTTTTTGACATCCCACGAAGGCATATGCCCAAATACCAGAGTACCGTGGGTGTCGGGTTATTAGATGTTTAACCCATTGTTCCCACTGTTCCGTCAACGTTGTCCAAGCACTGAAACATGCAGTTATGCATTTCACAGTACCTTTTAGACAACGCGGTAGTACCACCACGGTCGTTATTTTAAAATAACTACTACCTAAATATGTCTCCCCGCTGGGAATCGAACCGTCGACCTCTGGCTTCGAAGATCAAAGCTCTGTCCACTGCGCCACGGAGTTGCGCCACATTGTTGCCGCTAGAGGGCACTTTACCTACATTGAAAATTGTTTTTGTCATAATTTTTAGTGTTGACAGCTACAGTAGTTTTTGGCATGTTTTCTGAAAGACTGATAGCAGGCCATTAAAAAGTGCTCTTGATTTACCTTGCTAAACCCAACGGTTTAGACGTAAATCACCCTTAAAAATAAGTGGTAAATTTACTTTTCTTATATCGTTACCACCAGCTACCAGGTAAATAGCTATCAAATTATACTAAAGCTGTCAGTGTAAAATAAAAAACGCCTTTTAAACTATTTTCTTTATAAATTTAAAATAACTAATAATGGCTAATCAGTAAATATTCATAGTATATAGATTATTGCGATATACATTTAATTGCTAAAAATTAATGAAACAGTACTACACAAACTAAATAAGACTCTCAAAATGTCCCCTATTTTCTTCAATACATTTTCTAAGACTCTTCAAAAAATGTCGCCTAACTCGAAAAATTCCTGGTGTTTCTTTAATAATTTGGCACTTTTCGATTATAATGAAGCGAAGATCCTCGACGTTGATTACTGGAGTATCGTACACCAATTGTTTCAAATAACCCCAAAAAAAAATCCATAGGATTAAGGTCTGGTGACCTCGCTCCCCATGCCCACGGACCACTTCGTCCTATCCATTGCTCAGGATACGTTGCATTCAAATACTGCTGGACAGGTATACTAAAGTGGGGCGGAGCTCCGTCTTGAAGAATCCACATGTTGGCCCTTACTTCTAATGGGACATCTTCCAGATACAATGAGAGACGATTTTGGCTAAAATCTAAGTATACGTCACCAGTTAATTGGTTATCAAAGAAATGAGGACCAATAAGGCAATCTCCTATTATCCATTCAGTGAAAATCTACGCTGATGTTTCGTTTCTACCACATTGTTTGGGTTCTCGTAAGCATATGTGTGGATGTGGTGTATTTGTTAGGCTATCACGAGTGAAACCAGCTTCGTCAGTTAATAATATGATGCCAATTAATCGATTATTGTGTTCATACTTAGCTAGGATCTGATTGCACATTTCCAACCGTCTCGGCCGATTATCGTCATAAAGAGCCTGCACCTTTTGTGAATAAAATGGGTAGAGTTATTCTTCTCTTAGTACCCTCCATGAACTAGCCTGACAGAGCCGCACTTCATTCCCAATTTTTCTAGTACTAGTACCTGGATTATTTTCAATAATTTCAAGCACTCTTTCTTCTTTTTGCACGTTTCTAGCTGTTCTCGGTCTTCCCCTATTTCCATTATAACTTTTAAAGAAACCACATTCCACAAGCCTTCTGTGCACACTGGAAAATGTTTGAGCATGACGGATATTTCTTTCCGGATAACTCTCCATATAATATCTTCTTGCCAACTGTGCATTACCATTTGCTTTTCCATAACAAAATTGGATATCACAATATTTAATATTTGAATATTGGTGATTAGCCATTATTAGTTATTTTAAGATTATAAGTTAAATAGTTTAAAAAGCGAATTTATTTGATGGTAAACTGACAGCTTTAGTATACTTTGATAGCTTTTTACCTGGTAGCTGGTGGTAACGAAATGAGAAAAGTAAATTTACCACTTAATTTTAAAGGGTGATTTACGTCTAAACCGTTGGATTTAGCGAGGTTAATCAGGAGCACCTTTTTAATGGCCTGCTATCGGTCTTTCAGAAAACATGACAAAAACTACTGTAGCTGCCAACACTAAACAATTATGACAAGAAAACAATTGGTAATGTAGGTAAAGTGCCCTCTAGCGGCACACAATAAATGTGAATTGTTACTAAAATGATGAAGCGCAGACGACTTGGCCTATCTTTTAAATATTAGTCAAATCGGTTTTCCTGTAAGCAGGCAATTCAAAAAACAAAAAATAAAAACTTGAACTTTGTCGGCTTGTAACTCGAAAATGAATGACATTTTGAAAAAAATTTACCCTTATTTTGTCAAGTAGAATCACCCCCTTAAGTTTCGTGATCGATTTTTGAATCACCCTGTATAATAAAATAGATGTTGAAAAAAGGTTTAAAATATAATTAAAAAGTATCTTACTGCATTTGGGGTTTATTCTTAATTCATGTAAATTACATACATATAAAAACTTATTGTAGAGGCATTTGAAATCATGCAAAAAGTTATTTCTTGAAAAAGTAAAAGTAATAAGTTTCTAGCACTAGGTATAAAAACAAAAGAAATTAATAATAAATGATAGAGTAACGGGTTTTCGGAATTAAATAAATAATGTAGAAAAAAGAGAGGTTTAGATGGGTAAAAACGTGTCTATTTTAATTACAATATAAAAATATTTTCTTGTTTCGTCAAAAGTTATACATTTTGTCAAAATTATTGTCTACAAAAGAGACTTTTGCAATTTCAAAACATTTAAAAATAAACAAAGTTTTTCGGCTATTCTGTTAAATATTTATTTTCTTTTTTATTTACTTAACGTAAATCGGTCTTTTAATTTATTGGTTTTTCTTTCCTACATTTATTTATGTATATTATATGCCTTTGGTTGTATTATTGTAACTTTACACTTTTATACCTTCTACCAAATCAAAGTTTAAGCCTATACTAATACAGAAATAAAATTGCACCAAGTGACCCAAGTGACTATTTTATAATAATTATTGGGTAAAACTGGGGCTGATAAATAGGTTTGATGTCATTAAAATTACATTTTAAAGCCCTTTTATCATTTTAGTGGGATGGTTCTTTCTACTTCTTAATGCCTTAGTTGTATTTCCACAAGTAGGCTTTAAATTAAATGCAACAAATGAAAATGGTCTTTGCTGCCATGGCTTACTATATTTAAATTTCACTGGTCTGCAAAAAAAAACTTTTGCTTCTTTAATTTTAACACACGATTACTATAGATTTGATACCTTTAAATAAAGATATCTAATCAAAAAATATGTATTACATCTAGTTTATGTGTTATAATTTTTGTTTTTAAAACGCATTTTTGGATTTACATTTAAATCTTAAATTTATTAACTAAAAAATTAAAAGACATAGTTCGTTCCAAGACCTAAATATAAATTAATTGCTTGTTTTAGTTGGATTTTACTTCGTAGTTTTCTTTCTTTTCATATTTTTCAAAGAGTTTTACGGCAAATCAACCAACATAAATCTGCAAGCATTACTTCTTACCATTTCTCGTTTTATCGCTTCTCTATTATGCAATATGTCTTGATTAAACCTTTAACCATGTTCATCTAAAGTCGCGTCCAAACTTTCAACAATTCGCCAAACATCCTTCCAAACAAACCAACCTGTTTGCGCGCTCCTTTGACGTCAATCTCTAAATCACCGGCGAATCATTCTCCAAGTCCTTGAAACAACGTGAATTCCGTCCACGTTAACGTCCGCGGTATGTGACGGTGTATGTGGCGTGGAGAGGTACGGCGAATTATTGCAAGTCTGGATGCGGCTTTGTACTGCATCCAGATAAGCAAGGAAGCAAATCAAAAAAGTTTAAAAATGCATTTTAAGGGACCGGGACCTTTAATTTATTTAAGAGTATTATTAAAAACCGAAATTTCTGAATAATTTGTTGGTAGTTTTTATGTTTTTATTAAAAAAAAAAGATTTTATCCCTTTTTGGAAAACTATTTGGTCTTTTAAACGTAATTCAACTCAATTTTAGAATTAGTGTTGCTTATAAGCATTTGAATTTGCGAATCTACAACGATACATTTTTTAATGTTTTTCACCACCGACTCAAGGATATTTTGAGTTATTTAAGTACTTCAAACCTTCACCGTTCTTATTCATAACCTTTAAAACAAATTTTATAATTGGATTTATAGGGAGTGAAGGTAGAACATTTTCTTTACTTAGAACCAATAATTAACAATTTTAACTTCATATTTTTATTAGTTTTTTTCTTTGTCTTGTATTTTTATTTAGCAAATGCCATCGTTTCAATCTAGATCCCAGAAGTTAAGCTTTTGATTTGTGTGTTCTTATTGTCAAACAAGAATAATTCAGAGTCAGAGAACAAGATATTGTTGGTAAGCTAGTGGTGCATGAAGATGAATTGGGGTATTTATTCGATGGGTGCTTTTGATTGTACAAAACACCCTAGGTCGGGTAACTTACCCCTCTTTCTACTAATTCGAACTCTGTCTAAAAGTACGATCTATACAGAATAAAGATGTATGCAAGAACGTCACACAAAAATTTAAAATTATAGCAATAAAAAAACGCTTTAACACTAAAAGCAGATGTAATTGTATATAAATTAACTCTAAATTTTTTACTCTAATTACCCTGTATACAGTGACCGCTATAAATGTTGAACCATATAGTAAACTTCTTTAGTTTTGATTTTTTTCAAATATTTTAGATAAAAATTTCTGCATATATCGAAACATTGATCAAAATTTAAATAAACCGTAGCATAATACAGCATAATACGAGGTAGGTGCAAATTACTAAATATGACATAAGCGAAAACTACCTTTTTTTAAACTTAAAAACAAATATTATTTGGAAAAGTTTAAAATTTAAAGGTATGTCATATTTTAAAAGTAAAACCTCCTATTAAAAAATTTAAAAAAACTTACTTTTTAACTTACTCCTATAAAGATTAGATCGAACTAAATTAACTGTGTAAAAGTAAAGTAAAGGCGTTTTTCATAAGACAAGAACGATGTAAAACATTATTCTAAACGAATTTTAAATTTTAACCTTATCTAACCATAAAAAAAAACTCGGACTTGGGCGTTTTTATAGGCTTTCAGTTATTACTGCATTTAATAAAAAAACTAATGCAGGTGTTATGGGTTTGATTTTGAAGAAACTAAAAATGGCATAGTAGAATTTTAATTAAATAATTTATCTAAGAGATACGGGGGAAAATTTAAAAAATGTTTTTGATTTTACCCATTGTTTTTATTATAAGAAATAGCAAAAACCATAAAGACAATTTTTGTAGAACTTTTTACGTAGAAGCTAGAGAAAGTATTTGATGTTTTACTAAGGGTTGCGTTAAAAAGTTACGGTGTCACTTGATGTTTTTCTTATGGAACACCCTGTATATTTGTTCACCAAATAATAGCTCTAATAACAAATATTATATAACCTTATACCACTATCTTTTCTAGTTTTTTGAATATTTGCATTTTAATATTTGTTTTTAAGCCTACCGCATATAAACACTTTCTTCTACAATAATATTTTAAAATAGTAATTAAATTTACTAATCAATATATTTTTTATAATTTAGACTAACCTTAAAATAATTTTGAAAATATAAACACAATAAACAATAATGTGAGCAGTGCCGTATTAAGCACTAGGCTGACTAGGCTACAGCCTAGAGCGCTGTGAAAAAATAAGCATCAGACAGGGCAGATTTTAAATAAAGTTTATGGCGGGGTGGGTTTTTGATCTTTAATTTTGTTTGTGAATAGGGCGCTCTGGAATAAAATAGACGGAAAAAAGAAAAAGCCCCTTTTTTTGCTCTTCAATTTCAATCTGGAGCTGAAGTAGGGCGCTTTGGAATTAAAACAGGCAACACGCAGAAAAGGACATTTTTTTAACAATAGGCGCCTTAACAATTCCATGCTAGGGCGTCCCAAACACTTAACCAAATTTTTTTCAATTGTGTTCTAACTTTTGAAATTCTGTTATAGGGGTTTGATGCCACTATGTCATTAGGTGTAACATTATTGTTTTTTTAAGCCTTTCAGTCAGTAGCATATTTTTAAAGAAGGTTATTTTCTCTTTTATACATAGCGTTCCTATTAACAAAATTTAAAATCACTCCGTATAAAATTTAAAATATGGTTACCTTTAATTGTGATTACAGGCTACGAAGAGGTTTCATTTCCTTATTCTATTTTTTAGAAAAAGAAATATTTTATTTATTACCTACATAGAAGTTTTTTTATTATGTTTATATTCTTTAAATTGTATTAAGCTGGTCTTTATCATATAAAATATCCTAATTATTACATTTAATTGTTATTTTTAAAATATTATTGTAGAAGTAGGTGTTAATACGGGGTACTTTAAAAAACAAATATTAAAATTCAAATATTTAAAAAACTATGAAAATAAGGGTACTGTGTTATATATTTGTTATCGTGGTGACAAGGGCTACTAATTAGTACAAAAATTTACAGGGTGTTCCGTAAAAAAAGACATCAAATTGACACCGAAACTTTATAACGCCGCTATATAAAAAATCAAATACTTTAGATTCTACGTAAAAATTCTACAAAAATTGTCTTATAATTTAAATATAAACGGTAAAATCAATAACGACAATTTCTCAATTTTTCCTTGTATCTCTTAGATAAATATTTTAAATAAAATTCTAACAATGCCATTTTTCGTTTCTTCAAAATCGAGCCATAACACCTACATCGTGCAGTGCAGTAGTAACTGAGATAGCCCATAAAAGCCCCCAGTTTTGCCACTATGTACATTTTTTAATAGAAATACATGTGAACTAAACCAATATACATATCTACTAGACATTAACACTTACCAAATGCAAATAATGAAAAAACAAAATAAAACATGTAGCACTCCATAGTTCATTGTTTTGTTGTTTAACACTACTATTTTATTTTAAAGTTAAAAATTAGTCATTGATTATTTCCTAGATATGATACCTACATGTTATCTTATCTTCGTTAGTTAAAGCAAGATAATGAAATATGTAACCCATATTTTTATTTATCTCGCAGAATAATTTTACAACGCAAACAGAATAAATAAGTTATTTACCCTAAAAATGTTATCCATTTTTATTTGGTAAAATTTATATACAGTGTGGTCTATTAGTATGCATCAAATTGAGAAATTTACAAATTAATTGTAATTTGTGGGATTTTTTAAAATAAAGGATCATGTTCCTAAAATATTTTAGCAGAGTTTTGGATAATTAGAAGTGCAATGATAAACAGTGTAGATCAAAAAAATATTTAGAAGGAGAGTAATTTAATTCAGGGGGCAGTTTCAAAGTGCACAATTTTCAATATTGGATTGTTTAATTAAATTTTATAAAAAATAAACAAAGTAGGATTTTTTTATGCAGGGTCTTTCAGAACTATGGGATCAAACTTCAAGGTGCGATTGCCTTGATGTTATTTTATGAAAAAAGTTCCTATAAACACATGTCCGGAGTTGCTTCCTTACTGAGATACGGGGCGTTAAAATTTAAGATTTTTTTCTAAATAGTTTTAATAGGCTTAGGCCGATTTGAATAAAATTTGGTTCATTTATTAAAAGCAACAGTGTGCTTATTTAGCCCTAACCAGATTGTTATTATTGGGTCCAGTGGCGTCTTAGAGGGCACCGCAACTGATATTATTGAGAAAAAAGTACGCCACTGACTTTTTTGACGTTTTTATATATTTTTTTATAATTAAGCAATTAATAATACAACTTTTTGATTTCTTGTATTTTTTTATCTAACTTAATTTTTAAGAAAAAAAGCCACTTTAAGTCATTTTAAAAAGTAGCCTTAAACAGCACAAAAAAAAAATGTTAAATTAAAAAATAAAGAATTTCGTTCTTAGTAAATAGGGAAAATGACAATTTTCGATAAAATATTCTTTTATTTTAATTTTTGCTTTTTATATCATGTTGTCTATGGGTACTTTAAAAAAAAAAATTAAAAAGCCTTTAATATTTTTCTCAAAAACGAAGGAAAGAAAAATAAAAAAATTGTATTATTTATTGCTTAATTATAAAAAAAATGTAAAAAACGGTAAAAAAATCAGTAGCGTACTTTTTCTCAATAATATAAGTTGCGGTGCCCACTGAGACACTACTGGACCCAATAATAACAATCTGGTTAGGGCTAAATAGGCACCCTATTACTTTTAATAAATAAACCAAATTTTATTCAAATCGGCCTAAGCATAATAAATATTTAAAAAAACTTGGTTTTTTCTTAAATTTTAACGCTTTGTATCTCAGTAAGATAGCAACTCCGGACATATTTTTATAAAAACTTTTTTCATAAAATAATATATTAAATCACACCTTAAAGTTTGATCCCATAGTTCTGAATCACCCTGTATATGCATGTTATGATATTTGAAATATTGATCTTGTTAAAAACATTTTTTTAACACTTAAAAAGTAATAAAGTTGTTAAATATCGTAGCAGCAAACCTGGAATTGACTGTTCGCTAAAAAAATATAAATTAAATTTAATTTTACAAGAACACCCAAATTAAATAAAAGTTAATTAAAAATCAAGCGCCTAAAAAATATTAGCTTAGCAGTAACAAAAACATATAATATACGAGGGTTTTTCAAGTTTTACAATATAAGATATTATTACAAGAAAATACCATAATTTAAACTTCAAGAATAACTTCTGATCATAAGCAGTTTTTATTTAAACATTTTGCTAAATTTTTGAAAACAGGAATAATTTGCCCTTAAGCACTTTTTAGTTAGGTTTTTCTTTTTTTTACTTCTAATAAAATTGACCTGTGCTAATATATTTTACGTCAATTCACAAAGTTTCTTAAACAACAATAAAATTTTAAATTACAAAGAATATTTTTGTATTATTATTGGACATGGACACCTAATAAACCACACATTTTATGTTTTATTGTGTTACTCGAGAGACGGTTAACAGAATATGATACTTATAAAAGGTTTTACTTTTTTATATATAAATAAAATCACATTTTACAAGTATTTTTTTAACTTTAATAAAGCTTTTGTTTGCCTTCGCACCATTTAGGCCCTATTTAATAAAAAGAAGAGCTCTGGCATATTTATTTTTAATTTCACTGCCTAACTACTGGTTTATTAACACACTTTAAAATTAAAACATTTAAAAAAAATGTTTTTGGTAAAAAACCTTTTATTATCCAAATGATAATGTGCTTTTTGTTTTATATGACTCTAAATTTAAATTTATAGTATATTATTATACTGGCTGTTTTTTATATTGCAAAAAATCAGAGACATATTCGTTAAACAAAACTAAGGAATAAAAGGTGGTAAAGAAAAAAACATTTTTTGTAGATATTCCTGTAAATATTTAGATTAGAAGCTTCTTTTCTTAAGGATCCATTTTTTTAAATAAAAAAATGCAGTAATTACTATGAAATTAAAAAATTAAATATTAGGATAGGGTAATTTAAAAAAGATGATTTTTACTTTTTACAAAAATCGTGCATTAAGCGAGAAAAGATCAAGAGATTAAATATGCTATAAAAAATTATATATTAAAATATGATTTAATTACAAAAAAGGCCATTGGCGTATCGTTTTATTTTTTAATAACTATTCGGTTTAACTTCCACCAGTTTTAAAATAACTATTAGAATGTGCTTTATAAAAATATTTTTCTGTTAAAATATTTAGCTCTATCGCATCTCGCTTTAGAATAAAAAATAAAAACATTATTTTTCGCCACCTTTTTACCGCGATATCTCCTTAAGAGTTGTTTCTGACCCTTTGTTTGTACAGCAAACTACGCTTTATTTTAAACAAACAAATCAATTTCTTATGTTTAAATCGTTTATTTAATATAACCTGTGTGTTTTTACTTATTAAAGGGCACCTTGTTTAACTTAAGATTTTGAGAATATCGACCACATATTTTTAAAACTTTCAGAAAAAAAACGACTAGATAAAAGTTTTTATTATTAAAAGAATAATGTTCAAATATTTTTTTTCGATGGGATAGCTTAAATACTGTTACTGTTGTAAAACCTAATATTATATAAACGTTTTTCAGTCGGTCATTACTATCCTCAGACTAGGAAAAACTGAAATTTCTCTATAAGCCGATAGCTCTTTGTTTACTAAAAACCTTAAAATCTGCCTAATATTTTTAAGGTTTGTTAACCCATCTTATGCAGGGCATACACATGCAGGTCACCTGACCGGTATACCTGTACAGGTGTACCTAAGCGTGTGTGGCGCAATCAGGTTTAACTGCACAGTTTTTTCCTCTAGTCGGCCAGAAAACATTTTTTTAATATGAATAATAAAGAAATACAGGGTAAGGATTTAATAATTAAAAATTATACAGCGTGGACGTAAATAGTCCTCACCTCCTGCTAACTTTTGTACCCTTAATTTTTTTTTGTAAAATGTGGGTATGAATAATGGAAGGATATAAACTATTTTTGAAATTTGAAATGATAGTTGGAACAATCAAGATGGCGAATGGACGCCATCTTAGAAAAAAATTAATGGAAAGGGGGGTCTTGTGGCACGTTATTTAAAAACACCCGACGAGTACTTTACAACCCTAGAATATAAAGTCAATACCTTTACCTACTACAAATGGCAGTACTTCAATGTATGGGAGCGCTTTACAGACCACCACATTCAAACTTAAATGATTGTTTGCATATTCTTAAAAAAGCTTAGTACACTTAATTTCTCAATATGATCATGTTATATTTGGTGGTGATCTTAATATTGATTTTTTGAAAAATAATAATAATAATGGCTACGCCATGCTGTCAAATTTTCTAAACAAGTTTGGTCTAGTCCAGAACATCCATGAGCCTACTAGAGTCACTAACACCTCAAGTACTATTTTAGATTTAATAGTTAGCACTTCCGCTGAAATTGTGTCTGAGGCTGGTGTCATACGAATGGTTAGTATTTCAGACCATCATATGGTTTTCTGTAAAATTAAATTTCCTAAAATTTAGTTTAAACCGTTTCTTAAAACCTATAGAGATTACTCCCCCTTTAGTTATGATAACTTTTTGCTTGATTTAAACACTGTTTATTGGGATTATCTATATTTCTTGGACAATGTTGATAGAATGGTAGAATACTTAAATTTACATATTTTAAATTTATTTAATAAACATGCGCCGTTGAAGGCAGCTAGAATTACAAAAGCACCAACCCCTTGGCTTACTGATAATATTAAATGAATGATTAAATCTCAGGCGGAATATAAAGATATAAGAAACTATAGTATACCTTAATATGGCTCTTAAATCTAAAAGAAAGCCTTTTTTCGGCATTCGTTTCGAACCGATCCTACAAAATTTTTGGAGCGTTCTCAGAAATTTAAATGTCTACTCAGGAAATTCTCAAACGTGCCCATTTATCAACGCTGTAACGGCGGACGATTTTAATATTTATTTTCATAGCAATATTCCACAGGTTGAACAAGATAATGAAAACTTTATTACCACATATTACAAAAATAAACGCTATCACGCTTTAAATTCCCCAGATTTACATACTGGTTAAGCAGGTAGGTATTGGGCTATCGCCGAATAAAGCAACAAAAAAGGATGTATGTGACTAATCCAATCAGATGTGTTTACATGCAGGTATTCACGTTGGATTGTCTCTTTTCTTTACATTGTCTATGTGTTATATTATTTAGCTGACGCTGTATACTCCTGTTGACATAGAGACAGTGGAGAAAATAATAAATGAGATAAAATTAAATGCCACAGGCTCTGATGGTATAAATATAAAAATTTTATTATACAGGGTGATTCAAAAATCGATCACGAAACTTAAGGGGTGATTCTACTTGACAAAATAAGGGTAGAGCTTTATATAATTTTTTTTCAAAATGTCATTCGTTTTCGAGTTGCAAGCCGTCAAAGTTCAAGTTTTAATTTTTTTTTTGAATTACTTGCTTACAGAAAAACCGATTTGACTTATATTTAAAACCTAGACTAAATCGTCTGCGTTTCATCATTCTAGTAACAATTCACATTGATTGTTTGCCGCTAGAGGGCACTTTACCTACATTGAAAATTGTTTTTTGTCATAATTTTTTAATGTTGACAGCTACAGTAGTTTTTGGCATGTTTTCTGAAAGACTGATGTCAGGCCTTTAAAAAGGTGCTCTTTATTTACATCGCTAAACCCAACGGTTTAGACGTAAATCACCCTTAAAAATTAAGTAGTAAATTTACTTTTCTCATTTCATTACCACCAGCTACCAAGTAAATAGCTATCAAATTATACTAAAGCTGTCAGTGTAAAATAAAATACGCCTTTGAAACTATTTAATTTATAAATTTAAAATAACTAATAATGGCTAATCAGTAAATATTTATATATGGATTATTGCGATATACATTTAATTGCTAAAAATTAATGAAACAGTACTAAACAAACTAAACAAGATTCTCAAATCGTCCTTCATTTTCTTTAATACATTTCCTAAGACTCTTAAAAAATGTTACCTAACTCGATGAAAAATTCCTGGTGTTTCTTTAATAATCTGGCACTTTTTGATTATCCTGAAGCAAAGATTCTCGACGTTGATTACTGAGGATCGTACACCAATTGTTTCAAATGACCCCAAAAGAAAAAATCTACAGAATTAAGGTCTGGTGACCTCGCTGCCCATGCCAATGGTCCACTTCGTCCTATTCATCGCTCAGGATACATTGCATTCCAATACTGCCGGACACGTATACTAAAGTGGGGCAAAGCTCCGTCTTGGAGGATCCACATGTTGGCCCTTACTTCCATTGGCACATCTTCCAGATACAATGGGAGACGATTTTAAATAAAATCTAAGTATACGTCAACAGTTAATGGGACATCAAAGAAACAAGGACCAATAAGGCAATCTCCTGTTATCTCTGCCCACACATTCAGTGAAAATCTACGCTGATGTTTCATTTGTTGTGTAGATTTGTTATGCCATCACGAGTGAAACCAGCTTCGTCAGTGAATAATATGAGGCCAATTAATCGATTATCGTGTTTATACTTAGCAAGGATCTGATTGCACCGTTCCAACGGTCTCGGCCGATCCTCGTCATAAAGAGCCTGTACCTTTTGTGAATGAAACGGGTAAAGTTATTCTTTTCTTAGTACTCTCCATGAACTAGCCCAACAGAGCCGCACTTCATTCCCAATTTTTCTAGTACTAGTACCTAGATTATCTTCAATAATTTCAAGCACTCTTTCTTCTTGTTGCACGTTTCTAGCAGTTCTAGTTTTGTCCCTATTTACATTATAACTTTTAAAGGAACCACATTCCGCAAGCCTTCTGTGCACAATGGAAAATGTTTGAGCATGAGGGATATTTCTTTCCGGATAACTCTCCATATAATATCTTTTTGCCAACTCTGCATTACCATTTGCTTTTTCATAACAAAAATGGATATCACAATATTCGATATTTGAATATTGGCGATTAGCCATTATTAGTTATTTCAAGATTATAAATTTAATAGTTTAAAAGCGAATTTATTTGATGTTAAACTGACAGCTTTAGTATACTTTGATAGATATTTATCTGGTAGCTGGTGGTAACGAAATGAGAAAAGTAAATTTACCACTTTATTTTAAGGGTGAATTACGTCTAAACCGTTGGATTTAGCGAGGTAAATCAAGAGCACCTTTTTTATTAGCCTGCTGTCAGTCTTTCAGAAAACATGCCAAAAACTACTGTAGCTGTCGACACTAAACAATTATGACAAGAAAACAATTTGTATTGGTAATGTAGGTGAAGTGTCCTCTAGCCGCACACAATCAATGTAAATTGTTACTAAAATGATGAAGCGCAGACGACTTAGCCTATCTTTCAAATATTAGTCAAATCGGTTTTCTGTAAGCAGGCAATTCAAAAAATAATAAATATATAAACTTATTTTGTCAAGTAGAATCACCCCCTTAAGTTTCGTGATCGATTTTTGAATCACCCTGTATGTTATTCCACATCTTTTACCTCATATACCATTTATTATTAATAAGTGTCTCTCTTCTAAAAAACATTCAAAATGTTGGAAAAGGCTAATGTAATTTTCATTCCAAAAATTACGCAACCACAAGATTTATCCGACTTTGGACCCATAAGCATTTTTTCAACCTTATCTAAAATATTAGAAAAGATTGTCGATAAACAGTTGGGTGATTATATTAAGAGCAACAACATCTCACCGTGTACGAAATCTGGATTTAAAGATAATCATAGTACAAATAGTGATTTCTTAACTATAAACGATGACTTATTTCGTGCGGGTGACTTAGGACAGAATACTTGCTTAATACTGCTTGATTAAAGCAAAGCGTTTGACACTTTAAACCATAGGCTTCTTTTTGTTACACTTAAATATTTTGGGGTTGCAAATGATGCCTTACAGTTTTTAAAAGTTATTTTTGAAACAGATTCCAAAGAGTATACATTAACAATAATTATGCTAAATTTGTTAATTTACCTAGAGGAGTTCCACAGGAAGTATTATAGGGCCTTTATATTTTCTATATATACGTCTGATTTTGGAAAATTTATTCAGCATTGTCTCTCTCATCAATACGCTGACGACACTCAACTGTACTACTCTTTTGCATTTTCTGAAGTTCAAGCGGCTTTTAATAATATAAATTACTATTAAAAGTTCTTAGCGACGTTTCTCACAACCATGATCTATACTTAATGTGAATAAATCCGAATTTGTTGTTTTTGGTAAAGATAAGCTACGTATCACTGAAAGGAAGACCTACATATTTCTATTAATACTGTTAATTTAAAGCCAGTGCGCACTTGTAAAAATCTCCGGTTTAATTTTGGACGATAATTTACGTTTTGAGAACCATGTTTCAATATTAATCCAGAAATCATTCTGTAGATATTTTGATACCGTAAATAAATTAACACTAACTAATTCATTGATCTTGTCTTTCTTATTGTAGTGCTGTGTACTGGCCAGCGCTACTTCAAAAAGATAAAAGTAAGCTTACAATATCTTTAAAACGCATGTCTCAGATTCTCCTATAATCTTCGCAAATTTGATCATATCTCTACAACTTTTAATCAATCGCGATGGTTAAATCTGGAAGAACGCTCCCGGACGCAACTTTTAGCGTTAGTTCATAAAATAATTTCTTTCCGACAACCTAAATATTTATACAAAAACTAATTCGGGGATCAAATACCCATTCTGATTTACAAGCGTCACCGAGGTCTATTTACTGTTCCTAAGCATAACACCGCTTTGTTTCAGCGTAGTTTTACTTACGACGCCATTAAATTAGTACAATACGTTTCCCGTCATTTTAGGCATACCTCATCTCTGCATCATTTAAGCAAAAAATAAAATTATATTTATTTGAAATTAGAGACCGAAAATAAGAAATGTTTATTTGACTTTTAAGGATACTGAATGGATACAAAGTACGATGTAAGGTTATACACTTTACGTAAAGAATGTTACGAACTTATTACTCCGTTGAGGTTTCATATATGTTCATAATTAAAACCAAAACTATTAACATTAAAAGACGTAAGAACAATCTGAAGTCACCAAGAGAGTTAACTGGACAAATTTATACAAGATTTACATAATTAATCACATCTGAATTAACAGTTTCATTCACGAACCACCTGTTTAATCTGACATTTGACAAGACAGTTGAAAGACAGTTAGTCTTCAGTGCGTTAGGAAACGCACTGGTTGTGTTTGAGGCGTTACGGTTTGTCAGTGCACCTATTTTCTTATATGTCCGGTAATATGTCCCGATAAGGTATTTAAATTAATTTTTGTAAAATTCTTGTTAAATTTAAGTCTTTGTTTAAAAGAAAAAAAGGAAAATATTATTACAGTAAGAATTTAAAGTTATTATTATTTTTTCTTAATTATTTGGTATGCATTTATTTTGAAAAATTGGTAAAAACAAAATTCTGTTTTTATTAAGTTTTGTTTAGAATCCATTATCTTAAAAGAATTGCAATACTAATTATTATAATTTGAATTTTGTATTTGTTATTTGCTGCAGAGAAAGTTTTAAAGAGTCCATAAAATTTTGAAATTTACTTGCTAATAAACAGAGAACGGCGTTATGTGCCTATTTAGCATAGTGAAACATAGTTTTGGAAAAAGTTGTGATTTATTCATTTTGTTTAGGAATTATACTTGACTTGAAAGAGAGAAAACATTGTGTCGGTTTCTGAAATTTTTATCAATATCGATTAGATTTGAATATATTTCGCTCAAATGCTCAATATCAGTTCTTTTATTCATTGTGTTAGGAGTTTGCGCAATGTGCACCATTTCGAAAGGCGTTTTTATAATTTTTTGTATTGCCAAAATCTTAGTCTCACCGTAATAACGTTATCACTATTAGCATGAGTTGCAGAGCACTCTCTCCGGGTGCAGTCTACAGTCACTTCTGTGGGAAGTTATTCTTCCAGATAGTGGTCTTGATGTTTGGCCTATATATGTTAGGTCACATTCTGCGCAAGGGATACTGTAAACTACATCCGACAGAGATTGTAACGGTGTTTTATCTTTGACTTTAGAATGCAAAGAACCTATTTTAAGGACTGTTTTGTTTGCAATTTTTATATTATTATTAAATTTTAATAAGTGAGACAGTCTTTTGACGTTTCTCTAATGTAAGGTAAGGTATTGAAGAGCAATTGTTTGAAGTTTGTTGTGTAATGTTATCTTGATTTGTAGAGTGTTCTACTATAATTTCGTTATTTATATTATGTGAATTGTTGAACATTTGGAGACAAATCATGGCGATCCAGAGAGGAGAAAAGTTCCTCACTGACATCTGTCAGTATTGACCTTCTGTTATTTTGTTGTGGCAAAATGGATGGTGTACTAAACAAAATCTTATTTAAAAGTGTTTTTGGGTATGAATTGTCAGAAAAAAGATTAAAAAGTATTCTAAGATTCTTGTCATGGAACGACTGATGAGAGACTTTCAAAACTCTTTCTTTCATTTGTTTTACTAAATTCACTTTTATGGAATGTTTATGGTATGAGTGGTAGTTTAGGAATCTCCCTGAACTACAAGGTTTACGGTACCAATCTGTGATAATTTTATTATCATTGGTCCGGATAAGTCTGGTATCCAAAAATGGAACCGATTGGTTTTGGTCTTCTTTTCCATTGTGAATTGTATATAAGATCGTAGCTGTTTAGAGTTTCTACTATCTCCTCAAGTCTGTCCCTAGGAAGTGCTAAAATTATGTCATTGACATATTTTTTAAATCAGAGATTCTAAACTAACTCATACATAAACATCCATGAAAGAACTAGAGTTTTGAAAGACTCTCTGTGTCTATGACAAGAATCTTGAATACTTTTAATCTTTTCTGATAACTACCCAAAACACTTTAAATAAGATTTTGTTTAGTACACCATCCATTTTGCCACAACATAAATAACAGAAGGTCAATACTGACAGATATCAGTGAGAAACTTTTCTTCTCTAGATCGCCATAATTTGTCTCCAAATTGTCAACAATTCACATAATATAAATAACGAAATTATAGTAGAACACTCTACAAATCAAGATAACATTTACACAACAAACTTCAAACAATTGCTCTTTCAATACCTTACCTTACATTAGAGAAACGTCAAAAAGACTGTCTCACTTATTAAAATTTAATAATAATATAAAAATTGCAAACAAAACAGTCCTTAAAATAGGTTCTTTGCATTCTAAAGTCAAAGATAAAACACCGTTACAATCCCTGTCGGATGTAGTTTACAGTATCCCTTGCGCAGAATGTGACCTAATATATATAGGCCAAACATCAAGACCACTATCTGGAAGAATAACTTCCCACAGAAGTGACTGTAGACTGCACCCGGAGAGATGTGCTCTGGCAACTCATGCTAATAATACGTTACATAACATTGATTACGGTGAGACTAAGATTTTGGCAATACAAAAGAATTATAAAAACGCCTTTTCAAGAAATGGTGCACATTGCGCAAACTCCTAACACAATGAATAAAAGAACTGATATTGAGCATTTGAGCGAAATATATTCAAATCTAATCGATATTGATAAAAATTTCAGAAACCGACACAATGTTTCCTCTCTTTCAAGTCAAGTATAAATTCCTAAACAAAATGAATAAATCACAATTTTTCCAAAACTATGTTTCACTATGCTAAATAGGCACATAACGCCGTTCTCTGTTTATTAAAGTCAAACTATTTTCAAAAGTAGAAAACCGTTGTTGTAATTATGATAAGAGGCCTCTATTTTAACTGTAAACAACCCATAGCATATTTTTTATAACCTCACATTTTAGCGCAATTCAGTTAAGTCAAGCTCTTAAAACTTGTGTTTTTAAATTGAGTTATATCGGTATCGGTTTACAAATTGAGACGCCTTAGGCGTCGGCAGCAGAACGAGAGTAACATGGGGTCCAATTTTATGGAACTGTCTAATACACTTTTAGTTAGTTCAACAACTTTTATTTGAATTGTCTAATCAAAGAATAATATATTTGTTTAATACTTGCCACCTAATAAAAGATATGAAAAATAACCTTAGGGGAAAGACGGGCAAAACGGGGTAGACGGGTAAAACGGGGTACCCGGATTATTTTTAATATCACAGGCGCCATCTATCCCAAATTTCGCACAGCACAGTTTAAGATCGATCCCGATCGACGGCAGCAGGCGCTTCCGCTTTAGAAGCTTCGTAAATGTTAGCCAGTACAGAGCGACGCTATTTTGTGGTGTGCTCATATAAGTTTACTAAATTTTTAATTAACGGTGAATCTAAATTGTACTTTACGTTTTATCGATTTGTTTTATGAGAAAGTAGATTCATTTGGGCATACTTCTGTGTAAAAATAGTTTACAGTTTTTAAGCCGAACAGAAATATATATATATATATATATATATATATATATATATATATATATATATATATATATATATATATATATTATATATATATATATATATATATATATATATATATTATATATATATATTATATATAAACTCAAAATGTACTTTCGTGTAAAACGGGGTAGGGCAAAATGGGGTATTTATTGTGGCCTACCCCATTTTGCCCAGTCCATAATAAAGTAGTGTTTTTCCTATTTTTAGATGGTGTTTAAATACAAACGTCGTACTTATCGGCAAGCATGGTCCGAAGAAAGTATGCTGAATGCTATTACAGCAGTATTAAATGGCGAAATGGGATATTATAGAGCGTCAGCAAGTTTTGGTGTGCCTCAAACAACGTTGGAGAGATATATGAAAAAAGCTAGAGGAGATCCTGGCCACGTTCTAACCAAGTCATTAGGACGATTTAAACCAATATTTAGTCCTGAACAGGAAAAAGAACTTGCAGATTATTTAATGCTTATGGAGAAAAGGCTTTTTGGTTTGACCATGACAGAATGCAGGAGTCTAGCATTTCAGTTAGCCGAGCTAAATGGTTGTGATCATCCGTTCAATAAAGAACTTGGTATGGCTGGAAAGGGTTGGATGCAGGGATTTTTGCGTCGACATCAAGCACTTTCTATAAGAACTCCAGAAGCAACATCTGAAGCTCGTGCAATGGAATTCAACAGGATTGCAGTAGATAATTTTTTTCAGTTACTTACTGAAACTGTGGACAAATGTAAACTGACAGCCGACAGAATATTTAATGTAGACGAAACTTGGGTATCGGTAAATCCAAAGAGAATGTCGAAAATTGGTAAAAGGCAATATGACTCTCAGCTTCAGGAGCATACATGCCTCCCATGTTTATATTTGGCAGAAAAAAAAATGCAACAAGCTTTTATGGATGGAATTGTACCTGGAGGATGGGTAGAGCTAAACGAGAGTGGATTCGTTGGTTTAAAAAATTTGTTAATTATGCAAAACCTTCTAAGGAACGCCCGATTCTTCTTCTTTTAGACGGACATTCATCACATACAAAAAATTTAGAAGTAATTAATTACGCCAGAGAACACGAAGTTATTTTGCTTTGTTACCCTCCTCACTGTACCCATCGTTTGCAAGCACTAGATGTGGCCTTAAAGAAACCAATTAGTACTTATTATGACGAAGAAGTGTGTAAATGGCTTAGAGCTAATCCCGGCCGTGTAGTTACAGCAAATATCGAAATTATTTTGTTCGGCCTACCTCAGGGCAGCTACATCACTTACTGCCATCCATGGGTTTACAAAAAGGGGTTTCACACAAGAGAAAGAATAATAAAAAGTTTTTACATCGGCAAAAAAATGACTCGAGTGGTAGTGAAACTAGTGATGCGGAGTGCTTTTATTGTGGGGATTTTTATTCCTCTTCCACGGAAGGGTCAATAGTATGTTCAGTTTGTTATCGTTGGGCTCACATCCTATGTGCAGGAATGGAAGATGAGAACGATGAGGCAATATTAATTTGTGAGCATTGCAAATAAAGTCCAACCCCATTTTGCCCTACCGTGCGAGCAAAACGGGGCAAAATTGGTTTAAAAAAAACTTTTTATTTTTTATTTGAATTTTTATTCTTATAGGTTAACTGTAACACTCAGAAGTTATTTTTTGTTTAAATAAAGGTTCTGTGTCAACTAAAACTAAAGTTATGTGTATTTAAAGTTAAAGTACCCCATTTTGCCCGCCTTTCCCCTATTAGTAATACTTTCCCTTTTGATAAAAAATGCATCATGGTATTTTATGAAAATATTATACATATGGATAAAAAAAAACGTTTATAGATGTGCTTCTAAACTCACAAATTCACTACCCGTCGAACTTTAAAAAGATAAGGGTAAAGCTTGCAACTTAAGTGCTTGTCAAAACCTGGCTGGTGGTATAAATATCTGCTTATGTGCAGGAACTTTGCCTTCAAAAGCATCAGGTACCACTGAATTTATTAAACAATTTAACACGTTTTTAGATTTAAGACCAAATATTATTTGAGCTCTGACATATTCTGGCGCATGCACTATTTTAAATACTACTGTCAGTATCATTCATTGTATATCTTTCTTGATTTTATAGGATAAAAAATAACTTAGAAAGTATATCTTGTATTATATAAGAAACACTACGTGTGATCAGGCAATGGCTGTAAATTTTAGATACTTTGGTACTTTGGGTGTTACCTTACCTTGTGCTTTGGCTGCATTGTTATTTTACAAACTTTACTATTATTTTAGGCTTTGAGCTATTTTATACTACTTTGTAGGTGATACCTTTACACGGTGAATAGAATTTCTTGCCTTTTTAGTTTTCATCAAAAGCATACCTCTAATTCTGGTCCCGTTGCAAGTTAAGGTTCTCGAGCAAATGTCATTACTACCTGTTATGTTTCGGTACAATTTCAAATGCATTTGTGTGAGCTGCCGACAGTGCCTTTTGTTTTGAATTGAATTAAAATGTTCTAGGTTTAAAAATGGGCAAAAAGTCCTAGTTATTAAGTAAACTATTGTTGCATACCTTATAAATGTGGTTAGTTTTTTTATATCTCGCAAGAAATGACTTGTTTAACAGGTCGCATACGTTAATGGTAGTGTAAAGTACAATTTCCATGCATTTTCTCACCTCCGAAAATCAATTTATATCGATTATTGGATTAGGCTTGTTTACATTTCCTTCAGAATCTATTTTTCTACCATTAAATTATTGGTTATGTGGTGCTGTCACAAGCCAGCTGTTTTGACCTCTCTGCTGTCGCTTGCACAGGTGTATCTCCTGTTGGGGGCTACGTACTTGTTTTGGTAACTTACTTCTAAGGAAGGTTGCTAGAGGGAGCCTTTCCTTATTATTTTTATTTCTTGTTTTTAAGTTTGGCATATTTTACTATAAATATAGTATTAAGAACGTAAAATTTGTTTTAGTTACCACAAAATTTTATTTATTTGAAAATAGTATTTTATTTAATTACGTACAATTTTTTTTTAATGCGTACCATTTATGATTATAATTTATTAATTTAGGTATGCTAATTACTATATCACTTATATTAATTGACTTATTAATTATTTTTATCGTGTGGGATAAGAAAGGGATAATAAAATAATGCTTTTCTTTTATTTTAATTTTCTTTTAATTTTTTTAATGAAAGCCTTTGAAAGGCAATTTAAGACAGTATTTAGTTTTTTTAATCATTGATCCTGTCATTAACGACTGTTATTTTTTTATAGGATTTTTCTTTTGGGTCAAAGAGTACCGTAGAATTATACCAAGCAACTAAAGCTTCTTAGATTCGTCAAGAAAACTTGGTTGCGCAGCAGCAAATACTTCTTTTTTTTTAACCTTAGTTTTTAAACACTTACTTAATTTTATTTCTTTCTAATTACGTATTACATACCGCTGATGTAAATCCCATTTTGTAAAACTCGAAGTGATCACTACTCGTTGGTTAAGGATGCTTTTTTATCAAACTTTGGGTTGCTTAATTAATTTATTTTAATTACTTTATCTTGATGTTGATGCAAAATCAATCAACTGTCAATTGACTGATTTTTTTATTTAACTTATGGGCTAAGTTATACCTTACCGTACCTAATTAACTTACCTTTTCTGATTAAACTTATCTGTAATATTATTTGATTTGTTTTAAATTGATTTAATTCCGTTTATTTTACTTACTTGATCTTAAGACCAATTCTTTTTTAACTTGTTCCTTATCTTTTTTTCCTGCCCCGCAGAAAGGGCAACCTTAATGGGTGTGGGTTGTAAGTGTGGCGCGAAAGACACTTGCAGTCTTCATTTCATTCTGGGAAGAATATTTCTGCACAGAGTACTAGTTGTGGAAAAAACCCACTAAGTGCTGTCCTAATATTAACTTTCAGTTACCTTAGGTCTGATGTTTTCCGTCACCGCGTTGGCCATGCCCAGGCGGTGACCTTAATTTTTTTCCTTTTTATTTTATAAATTAAGTAAAGTAATAGGCAACATTGCCTTTCATATTATTTTGTGAAAATTAATATAATTTTTTTATATAAATTTGAATAGAACGCTCTGGTTAAGTATACATTATGGTCAGCCTGTAGCCTAAAGCAGGTCTCTTTTGTGCAATCATCATATTGCACACGATTACATAAATTTCATTTTATTACTTTTTTTTTTGTTTATCTCTCTAAAGATATAACCTGGTAATATTTTTTTCCTTTTTATTCATAATTTCGTAATTAAATAATAACTTGGTAACTTTAAATTGTATATTTACCTACTGTCCTATTTTTAACTTTGATTAATTTATTAATAATTAAACTTACTTTGTCTAATTTCTGGCATTTATTTATATAATTTTTTTATTGTATATAATTATACCAAAATTCACAAAATTGCTTTGCTGTCTTATTATAGGAAACAATAAACAATATAGTTAGAATTAGTCAGTTGTTTTCTTTTCTTTTATTCTTAATACATGACTATATGTTATGTTAAGTAGTGTGCCGAAACAATCTGCATAAGATAGGCAGGACTTTTCCAGCTTAGTCGTTGAAAGCTGGTGGCGCTCTAAAGGACTTCATGACCGTGAAGCTGGGTATGAAATCACTAATCAAGACATTGTGAAGGTTTACACTTGATATATTTTATTTCCCTATTCTATGGTATTTTTTTTCAACATTAAAAAAAAAATGCTGAATAGCCAGTGTAAGTGTTTCAAAATAATTATTTTAATTCAGGTTATATATAAAATTTACTTACTTTACATAGAAGGTTGCAAACCCTAAACAAAGGCATAGGCTTTCGGTCGAAATTATTTTATCATAATCCATAAAATAAGTTCTTAATGAGGCTGCCAGACAAGAACTAAGCCAAACGAAATTTGAGCCCAAATTTGAAGCTTTTTAAAAAGATACTTGTTCCCACCCAAACCAGTGAGGCTTTCTGAAAATTGACGGGGTTGGGGCATCTCGCTTGTGTTAGACCTCCGGAAGGCTTTCGACACCATGTCTCACAAGTTGGTATGGAATAAAGAGGTTTGGCGTCCGCAGCATAATTGAGAACTTAGTTTTTAATTAGTACAAATATTTCGCCACAAAAAATTATCTGTGTTAAGCAAGGCGATCCTTTTTGCAGCTGTTATTTAACGTAATTATGGACGAGTTAATCTGCGCTTTTAAATTTAAGGGCGTTCGGATGAGTGTACATTGGATGTATCTTAATACGCCAAGTGCGTTGCACTTTCGGTCAACGTCAATAAGAGTAACAAACATATTTATTTAATAACTTGTACACTGTTCAACGTCAGAATCATAAAGCAACTCTTGCCGCGTAAATTCTTTAAGTATCGAATAAGGCAATACACATGAATGGGACAAATAAAAACCTTAATTAACGAACTAAACCTGGCTCTGAAACGCACGTCTTAGGCAAAGAAAAGAAGAAAACTGTATAGATAAAAAAGGAGACAGTTTAACCAATAGTGATAGTAAGGGTTTTTATGTGAGTGCAGTATCGAAACCAGTTGGTTCGATAAACAAAAGTGGCAAGTTTTCAGGTAAAACATCGAGTGAATCTATGTGGTTAAAAGACATAGGAGTGGTAGGTAAAAAAAATTAAATTAGACCCAGGCGCGGAGGTAAGTGTCTTGCAATTTCATGATAATAGTAATTTATTTGGCGAGCATCACTGTACAAAATCGAACATAACTTTAGTAGCATATGGTAGTAAAAAAATAAAATTAAGCCAGTAGAAAAGGTCCCTTTGGAATGCAAAGAAAATGGTAAATGTTGTAAATAATAAAGACCAGTTACCACTGTTATGTTTAGCTGGATGTCTAAAGCTAGGTTTGAATAAAAGGGTAGGTCATGTTAGATCTACCAACCTCAAATCTTTTAATGAAGTTATAAATCTTTATACAATGGTCTGGGGAAATTTCCAAAACCCCATAAGACTATTAAAAAAATAGATACTCTTCCGCATGTGCAATAGATTAGACGCATACCACAACCTTGTATTCTAGGGTAAAAATTAAATTAGATGGGTCATTCCATCAAAACTCTGCATATTGCAGTCCCAGAATAAAATTTTAGAATGAAATGTATTATTATTATTTTCTTTTGTTGTTTTATAGAATATCACTGGTTAATCATACTTTTTTAATATAATTTAGTATTTTTTTCCTAAATTTGGAAGTTTTTTCTTAAATAACAGTGTGTGAGATCTCACCTCCGTTAACTGTCCCAGCTAGTAAAATTCAAACTAAAATTGCAAATAATAGTTATATATTGCCAATAAAATCTTTTTTCCACAATAATAACAAAATATTTACGTAGAATGTAATAAAAACACAAATTTTACTTTGTTATTTTGTCACATATTTTATATTGCTTTTTGCGTTACTGCAGTTTCGACATACTATGTCATTTTCAAACGACTTTTTAAAAGTGAATGAATTATAAAAAAGGTGCATAAATTTATACCTTATACCGTAAATTTAACATCTGGTTTAACCTTTACAATTGTTAGGTCCTATCTTTATTGTTACAAGTATATTGCTATAATAAACTTTTACAGTTAGTCGAAAATATTAAATAATTGGGAATTTTTTATGTCTGTTTGCAGATTAAGAAGATTTACATTATTATTTTTATTGTGTTTATAAATTTCTATGTTCTCTAATATATCTAATTTTTTACTTTTTTGTTCTAAGTGTAAAATTTTTATACTATCTATATTAGGGAAAGAATGACCAGAGTCTAGAAAATGGTTTGAAAAATTTGAATTTCTTTTGCCTAATCTAAATGATGCGTAGTGTTCTTTAAATCTTTTTTCGAAGCTTCGGCCTGTTTGTCCTATGTAGCAACTATTGCACTCTGAACATTCTAGCTTATAAACTCCAGATTTTTTATGTTTATTAATCTTGTCTTTTACGTTAAAAAGGTGGTTGGATAATTTTTGTGATGGTTTAAATGCTATTTTCATATTATTTTTACTTAAAATATTTGCTATTTTGTCAGATATAGGTCCAAAATATGTAAGGGTTGTGTATTTTTTGTCCGAGTTGGATGCTTTTATTTTTGGGTATATTTTACTTATGGTATTTAATTTCTGTTTTTTGTTAATTAGGTTATTAATGTGTTTAATTTTGTAGCCGTTATTTATGGCAATCGATCTGATGGTATTTAGTTCTTGTAACAAA
>JACEGR010008056.1:0-41439 GCA_014170235.1 Listronotus bonariensis
CATTTTGGTGAAGTATATAAGAGTGAGTAATTATTTTTAAATAATTTTTTATATAAATGGTTAATAAAAAATAAAACGGAGTAACGCATGTATAAATCAGACCGCTAAAAGAATTGGATACGAATAATTGTGAGTTGTGTTTTTGTAAAAGGAGTACTTAAACATGAATACTATAAATAACTCCGTAATATTTTATAGGACCAGCTATCCAGATAAAACTATTTTAAAAGTATCTATGTATATTAGAAAAATTTCACTTTAACATATTTTATGATGACACCTAAGCTGTACAATTTAAAAACATTACTTATATTTCATCTTAAAAGACGTCATGATCTTGCTACAAATTCACTATCTTTCCGACAGAACGGTTAGTAAGTTTCTATTATAAGCTAACCCCCTATATAAATTGATGATACCTTTTTAATTTATAAATAAGGTTTTTTATTTTAGGAGTTTTATAGATCCGGAGAATAAATTTATAATTTCTTAAAAACATTATTTAAATCGGCAGTGTATAAACATAATTTGGATCAAAAACCTAAAAACAAGACTACAAAGCATAATTATTGAACAGAAAAAATAGTTTTGGGTAAATATATTTTTTTGTAACTATAGCGTAACTGAGTTTGCAGTGTCTGAAGATGGTGCTGAGACATGTTTAAGGGCGTTAAAATTTGATAATTTAAGTGCCGAAGAGTTCGATTACACTTGGAAGATCTGCAGTCAGTATCGTCTGAAAGATATAAGAAGTTTACCTACCACTACTGCCATCTTAGAAAATGGTCATTTTATAAACTATTAGTATATACAATCATAAAACTGTCACATGATTCACAGAAAGCTTCTTAGAAAATCTACTTATTTTAGTCTTATTAAGTTTACCAAATTTAATATTTTAACGCTTGAGCGCGTTATCATTTAATTAAATATTACCATTTAACTTTTTATTTTGATAGTTTTGTCATATACACCAATATCTCGAGTTACCTCTTTTTGCATATAAATACTCTTTTAAATGTAACATTTGCGACACTCTTAGAAATTTTCTTAGTCTTGTTACTTTGACAGTCTACCAATCTCCCTCCCTATTCTTATCACTGAATATCATCATATTTTAATAAGTTGAACACAAAGTATATTTTATAATTTTTATTATTTTAAAATAAATCAAGTTTTTTAAAAGTTTGTTTTCGAATCAAAGTGTTTAATTTCCATCTACACATAAAATTGGCGCAGCTGCAGAGAATTTGGTCCTTCGTGTACTAGCAGAAGCAAGCAGCCAAGGTGAAAGTTGTGATTTTTCTCAAAAACCAAAAACACTATACTCAGCTTATGGAAGAATTAAATACCATTAGGCAATCTTATTCTGAAAATATCTTAGCATTTTATTTATCGAATCGATAAAATAAACACTAGGCTTATTAAATAATATTAGTTTTCAAAATCCGGACGAAGTGGCAGGTAGATTCCAGACTATTATAAAGTTAGCCCTTCAACGATTTATTTTACATTCGAACCCCGATATTTTTAGGTTTTTAAGAAGTAAAGAACCCAAAACTCTTTCTCAGGCACTAAACGCCGCCCTTGAAGAGGAGCGAGCTTTACAACTTTAAAAAAATCACAAAAATCATAATAATAATTTAAATTCTAAATTTTGTTTCTGGTTTATTGCAAGAAAAAAGGGACATATTGTCAAAGATTGTTATAAACGCAATCAAACACAAAATATTAATTTTAATAAGCCTTCTTATCAGCAAATAAAATATAATACTAATATTTTTTCAAATACTAGTACTCTTAATAATTCCAGTCAAGTTTTTAATCCTAAATTTTGTAATTATTGTAAAAACCACCTGGACATTTAATAAATGAATGTTTCAAAAAAGGAAAAATAAAATTTTTCTAAATTCTCAAAACTCTTAAACGGCAAATATTTCAAGAGTCAGCGAAGAAAATACCGACCCTTTAAACTCTACTTCGTTCCATAACAACGCCGTTTCTTGGTATTGAGAATAAAAAATAAAACCGACGTTTAATTTTCTAAAAATTCGAACGTTTTTAATGTATTTAATAGTAGCCAAGCCTCCGGTACGAGCTATATAGATTAAAAAATGTTTCGAATCTTTCTTTTTATAATTGTACAGTTTTTCTATTAAATAAAGATAAAAATCCTTATATGGATCATACCATAATGGTCAAATCTTTAGATTTTTAATTGATACAGGTGCTTCTGTCTCTCTACTAAAGATTTCTAAAATTTTTAATTATCTAAATAAAAAAAAATAAAAATGATAAAATTATTTTAAATGGGCTAAGTCCCAATGCTCCAAAGGAGACAATCGGTAGCTATATCTTGAATCTGTATTTAAAAACAAAGGTCTTCCTATAAAATTTTATATTGTTCAATAATATACCTTATGATAGTATCATAGGAAGTAACTTTCCTAGCGATCAAAACGCTATAATTAATTTAAAAAATTCTAAATTAGTTTCTAAATCACTGCCGTATCCTATAAAAATTTGAAATTTAAATAATAAGACTTCTTTAAATAAAAATATAAATAATTTTATAAAAATTAAACCACGTTCTAAAACCATAATAAAAATCAAAGTTTTAAATTAAGACCTTACCGAAGGTATCTGTCCTAATATAGAAATAACTGAAGGCGTTTATCTAGCCATCTCCTTAGTTAAAGTAAATAATGGAAAAGCCATATCCTCTATTTTAAATACTTATAATAAGGGTTTAAAAATAATCTATTCTAAGTATAAAGATAAAATTTCTTTATACTTAGAAAAATTTGATTAGTGCTTTAAGTATTTTTACAGCTTCAACTAAAAATATTGATATAAAAATCATTTAAGTTTACCTCACGAAAATTTAAGATTAGACTACCTTAACGTAGAAGAAAAATAATCTACTTTAGATATTTGTAACGAATATAATGATATTTTCTTTTTACCTAATGACCAATTATCTTGCACAAATCTTTTAAAACAGAAAAAAAATGTCACAGATCCTAAACCAATCACATAAATACATAAAAAGAACTTGATCGTCAAGTCTCGAAAATGCTTAAACAAGGCATTATTCGCGAATTTGTTTCACCCTATAACAGCCCTTTTTGAATTGTTTCTAAAAAGTTAGATGCTTCTGGCGAACGTAAGTGGAGAGTGGTTTGCAATTTTCGCAGACTTAATCAGGTTACTATTGGCAATTCTCACCCCTTACCTAAGATCGAGGATATTCTAGACTAATTGGGCCATTCAAAATATTTTTCTACCCTTGATTTAGCTTCAGGTTTTCATCAAATCCAGATGAGTCAAAAAGATATTCCCAAGTTAGCTTTTTCTACCCCCACAGGTCATTTTAAATACGTTTGTATGCCTTTTTGACTTCGCCACGCCCCAAGCACATTTCAAAGACTTATGAATGCCTCTTTGGCTGATTTACAAGGACTTCAATGTTTTGTCTACTTAGACGACATTGTTGTTTTGGTTAGCACCATTGAAGAGCAATCACAAAAACACACACTTCTTCCTAAACCCGATAAATGCGAATTTATGCTTTCGGAAATCGCATACTTCGGTCATATTATCAGCGAAAAAGGCGTTTCTCCTAACCCTAACAAAATTACCGGTATTTCAAAATTATCCGAAACCTGAAAGCCTCAAACAAATAAAACAATTCTTAGATCTCATAGGATATTATCGTCGTTTTATTTAAGATTTTTCCAAATTTACAAAACCTCTTACGTCACTTATAAAGAAAGATACTCCTTTTATTCGGTCCGAAGAACAACAATCCTCTCTAGAACATTTTAAAAATAGCTTAACATAAGCCTTTATTACAGTACCCCAATTTTCTAAAGCCATTTATCCTAACTACAGATAGTTCTAATCACGCTGCCTGTGTCATTTTATCACAAGGTGAAGTCGGAAAAGACTTACCTATTGCCTATGCATCTAGAACCCTCAATAAAGCCGAGCGCAATTACTCGACGTTAAAAGAAGAACTTACCGCTATAATCTGGACAGTACATCACTTTCGCCCCTATCTGTACGGTCGAAAATTTGTAATTTACACCGACCATCGCCCTCTTACCTGGCTTTTAAATTGTTAAGAACCTAGTAGCAGGTTAATCCGTTGGCGTTTAAAACTCGAGGAATACGAGTACGAAATTCGATATAAACTGGGCCGTATTAATTTTAATGTAGATGCCTTATCTCGTAACCCATACCTAACCCTAAATATTATTAAAATTTGTTTTCCTATAAATTTAGAAACAAATTGCGATTTAATAAAATATCATTATACTAACCAAGATGTACCTCAAATAAAAACCTTAAAAGAAAATTTATTTGCAAAATTTCCAAATGCACTTTTTAACTCTAAAGATTAAGATGAAAATTCAATGTGCTATTCTAATCTGATTGCAAATCAAGATTTTAAAAAAATAATTTAGATACACCAAATCTCTATGACCTAGTTTTTCTTAAAAATAATTCAAATCAAACTACTTTTCTAATATTTCGAAGCTTAAATAATTTTGACAAATTATCTTAAAATGAATTATTTTATTCTTTACAAAATTTAAGAGCCAAGCTTAAGGCTAATAAAATAAACCTAATTTATCTTAAAAACCCTATAGGGTATAATATACCTTTAAAACAAAATATGTTTGACGAAATGCTAACCTTTTTTTTCTAAACATAACATAGAAATAATTTTAATTAATAAGCTTGTATTTTCTCCAAACACTTAAAGTAAGATAGCTCAAATTTTAAAAGAAAATCACGAATCCGCAATCGCAGGACATTCTGGTTTTCTGCGTACTTATCGTCTCATTAAAAAAATATATAAGTGGAATAATGTAAAATCTGATATAGGAAAATTTATACATAACTGTCCTTCCTGTCAAGTCAATAAAAATTCCGGTTCACATCTTAAAGCCCCTATAAAAATTACCACTACAAGTGAACGACCCTTTCAACGTCTAGCCCTTGATGTAGTTGGACCTCTACCAATTACAGAAAAAGGCAAACGATTAATCATCATAATGCAGGATGATCTTACTAAATTTTCTTTTGCAACTCCAGTCCAAATGGTGTCCTAGAATGGTCCCATTTGACCCTTAAGGAGTACCATAAATAATATATTATATTACGCCTCGTTTCGTAAAAAGACAACCATGTAGTATCCTCGCTATGCGTTGAGTCTCACACAATTTCAAAGTAAACAAGCCACCGCCCGCTCTCCTCCTGTGCCTGGTCTCCTTAGTCTTCTTTTGTGTGTCTAGTCGAGCACAGTGTGTCCTAGTTAAATTTTTTACGCGATGTCGAAACATAAAAACGACGTCGTAGCCGGAGCCGCTCAAGAAGCCGTTCCCGGGAAAGCAAGTGGCTAGAATCGAAATTAGCAGCGATGCAAAAACAACTTGATGAATTAAGTGCAGCTGCACCACGACGTTCCGATGCGGTTAGATGGGTGTTGATGATTCTAAATTTTCTGGTAAGTGCAGAAAAATTTAATTACATATTTACTATTTTTTAAAGACAACTTAGTTGTCAAATGTTTAAAAATTAGGTTGTTTTTGGTAACAACTAGAAAGTGCTCACAATATAGGTTGTTTTTGGTAACAACTTAAAAATTTTATAGCATAGTTGTTTTTGGTAACAACTTAGGGATGCTTAAAGTAAAGGTTGTTTTTTGGTAACAACTTAAATATGTTTACAACATAGTTGTTTTTGGTAACAACTTAAATTTGTTTATAGCATAGTTGTTTTTGGTAACAACTTAGGGATGCTTAAAGTAAAGGTTGTTTTTTGTAACAACTTAAATATGCATAGTTGTTGTTGGTAACGACTTAAAGGTGCTTACAGTAAAAGTTGTTTTTGGTAACAACTTATATATGTTTATAACATAGTTGTTTTTGGTAACAACTTATATGTGTTTTATTGAAAAACATACCATATAATTTTTAGTTATTAAAAGAACTAAAAAACATATCTAACAGTATACTTTCTTTTACCTTAGATCTTTTGGAAACGGATGGAAATAAAGAGAACTCTCCCCTTCACGATAATGCTTCTTTAGAAGTAATCGAACCCGATTTAGAAAATGATCTTCTTCAGGTTTTGGGTGCTGCTCCAGATCAAAGCTCTAAGAATGGTCCGCCTTTGCATACAGCCATTGCAAAACGTTGGTGTGCTTTATTAAAAAATGGTTTAGATAGCGCAACAAGGCAGGAGATTTTAAACAAATATCAGGTTCCCGAAAATCTCTTGGATTTACAAATTCCTCAACTAAATCCAGAAATATCGGCCGCAATTTCTGCACAAGTCGCACGCAGAGATGAGCGACTAGTTCAAAAACAACAACATTTAAACTCTGTTATATCAGCTATTGGTCAAGCCGTTTCCCTTTTATTGCTACACAAAGGGGAGGGGGCCAAAAATGTATAGAGCTGCTTAGCGATGCTGGACGCTTACTCTGTGACTTAAGTCATACTGAAACAACTACTAGAAGGGACCTTATTTCTATAAATCTAAACAAAGATTTAAAAGAAACGCTTTCAGGTGCTCCTGTTGATAAATATTTATTTGGGGTAACACTAGAAGAGCGTCTTAAAACAGCCAAAAATTTGGAGAAGTCGTGTCAGGACTTAAAACTTACTAAACCACAAACATTAAAAAAGCCGTTACAGCCTTTAAACACCAAGAGTCCAATTCGGCCAATGAAGGGAGCACGGATTGGACAGCAGTTCAAAAGTACTCCCTACCAACGTCCAGCAATGACTTATCATCGGAACACTCATCGCTACAAAAATCATCAAAAGGACACGGTTCGGGGAGCTTACAGAACAAAGACATCGAGTCAACAATATCCTTACAAACAGTAAAGGTTGGTAGAATAAACTTATTTTTAAAAGAATGGTCTATGTTAACATCGGACAAAGTAGTTTTGTCCTATGTTTTAGGACTTAAAATTCCCTTTTTGAAAAAGCCTATTCAAAAATTAATTCCTTGTGAGCCTAAGTGGACTGTATCTGAGAAAAACACAATAGCAAGATCTATTAATATTTTATTAGATACAGGGGCTATCAGTGAAGTACAACCTTGTAAATCACAATATATATCAAAAATATTTTTAGTTCCGAAATCTGATGGTAGTCATCGGTTAATCCTTAATCTTAAGTCTCTAAATAGATACATATGGAATGCACATTTTAAACTTGAGGATCACAGAACAGTGACAAAAATTTTATACCAGGATTGCTTTATGGCAACATTAGATTTAACAAATGCATACCATATGGTACCTATTTTTAAACCACATAGGAAGTATTTGAGATTTGCTTTTAACAATAAACTCTATCAATACAACTGTATGCCTTTTGGCTTAAATTGCGCACCATTGGTTTTTACAAAACTAATGAAACCGGTTTTGTCTTATCTTAGAAATAGGGGTTTCTTTCAGTTTTGTATCTAGACGATTTTTTGTTACTTGGTAGGTCTTCCTTAGATTGTATGGCCAATGTTACTAGTACGATTCAAATTCTAGAAAAGCTAGGTTTTATAGTAAATTTTGAAAGAAGTAATTTAAAACCCTCCCAAAACATTACATATTTAGGTTTTGTGTATGATAGCACCAAGATGTCTATTTCTCTTCCAAGAAAAAAGATTAAAAAACTAACCAAATTGATAAATAAATTTTCTTCTATTCGGACTTGTTCTATTCGAGAGTTTGCAAAATTTTTAGGTTTGTTAACATCAGTTTGCCCTGCAGTTAAATTTAGTTGGTTATACACTAAATTATTTGAGCGCCAAAAATTTCTGGCTTTAAGAAAATTAGCGGGAAATTATAATGCTAAAATGAGTTTGCCCCCGGATCTATTCTCTGATTTTCAGTGGTGGCTACATAATTTGCCACGAGCCCAAAATAACATTAAAGTTGATTCGTATTCTTTAGAAATTTATTCAGACGCCTCAATGACAGGTTGGGGCGCATATGCAAAAAATAAAAAATGCCATGGTTTTTGGACTAAGGCTGAAAGCACCTGTCATATTAATACCTTAGAGCTTAAGGCCGCTTTTAATGCATTAAGATATTTTGCAAAAAACATGTCCAATTGTAATATCTTATGTCGCATTGATAATACGACCGCAATAGCCTATATTAATAAAATGGGCAGTGTTCAATACCCAGCTTTAAATTTTATGACACGTAATATTTGGCAGTGGTGTGAAAAGCGAAATATTTTTATTTTTGCGTCATATATAAAATCTAAAGATAATTCTATAGCCGATGCAGAATCTCGAATGGAATTATCCAAAGAAACTGAATGGGAACTTAGCAATGCTGCTTATCAAGAGATAACTAAAAATTTTGGGGTACCAGAAGTCGATCTTTTTGCCACAAAGCATAATTCTAAATGTAAAAAGTTTGTATCGTGGGTAAGAAGTCCAGATTGTTTGACTGTAGATGCCTTTACTTTAAACTGGCAACCGTACTATTTTTACGCCTTTCCGCCCTTTGCTCTTATCCTTCGCGTACTACATAAAATTATAGAGGATAAGGCAAGTGGAATTGTCGTTGTCCCCCTCTGGACTTCTCAGCCATGGTACCCTCTTTTTTCTTCACTATTAAAACAAAAACCTATAATTTTTAATCCAAAGAAGGAACTACTCTCTTTTAGCGGAATGCCCCATCCACTTTGGCCGAAGATTACCCTGGCGGCAGGAATCTTATCTTGCGAGCATTGAAGCAAGGGGATGTGCCCGCTGATGCCCTGGAAATATGTTTAGCCTCTATAAGCAACTCGACTATCCAGCAGTACAACGTTGGTCTTAAGCATTGGTGGTCTTTTAAAAAAGATAAAAATTCTGACTGTTTTACTAGTTCTGTTCCGGAAATTCTGCAATTTTTTACCTTTCATTTTAAAAAGGAGCATCTTTTAGTTCATTAAATTCTTATAGGGCAGCTCTTGGCCAGATATTTGGACCTTCTTTAACTTCAGATTTTCGAATTCAACGATTTTTTAAGGGGGTTTATAGCTTAAGACCACCGTCTGCAAAATATAGTCACACATGGGATCCAGCTATTGTGTTATCTTATATTAAAACTATGAAAAATGATTCATTATCGTTAAAGGATTTGTCATTAAAGTTAGCAATTTTATTAGCCCTTGCTACTGGACAAAGAGTTCAGACTCTGGCAAGTATAGAAATTAATAATATAGTTAGGTCTGAAAGCAGGCTTGAAATTAAAATAACAAAAAGCTTAAAACATCAGCAAAGGGAAGAATTCAACCCACACTTTTATTGCCATTCTATACTCATGATGAAAATATTTGTCCTGCAAGGGCTCTCTTAGCTTACATAGAAAAAACCCAGGAATTAAGGGGTGACTGTAAAAGTTTATTTATAACCTATCAAAAGCCTTTTCGTATGGCTACCACGCAGTCAATAGCGCGCTGGATTAAAAATATCCTTAAGATGAGTGGGGTTGATACAGATCATTTTACAGCGCATAGTACGCGACACGCGTCTACTTCTACTGCTGCTAGGAAAGGCGTTTCCTATGATGCCATACGGCTAGCAGCAGGGTGGACTGAGAAATCCAGAACATTTGCTAACTTTTATGACAGACCTATTAGGAAGGTTACAGATTTTGCCCTTTCCGTACTAAGCAGTTGATACGTTTTTTTCTCTAATTAGAAATAAGTTACTTGTTAATTTTCTTTTTTCTTGTTACGTCTAGTATTTAGGTATTAAGTTTTTTGGTCAACAGTCTTTGTGTCGTTATAACTAACAGTTTATTTTTGTGTCTAAATAAATAAATAAAAAATAATAATAAAAAAATAATAATAATAAAAATTTGTTTACTACTAAGAAAAAATATATATTTTTCTAATAAATTTTGTTCAATTTCAAATGCTTAGGGTTTTAATAGTTAAAAAAAGTGTTGGTGACAATGATAAAATTTGCCGTATTTTAATAAATATGGGGTTGGCAGCACTGAAAGCATTTACCTAAACAGAGACAGGTCCACACTCTTTGTAATTTGGGATTTTCCACATACCTCTAAAAAGAAGCTGTTTTAGTTCTGTGGGATTTTCCCATCGTAAAATCGACCGACGGCGCCGCGCCGTCAGTCGATATTAGACATTTGAATTTGGTGATCGTTGGCTTGTGTTTCCTATTTTCTGTGACTGTTTTTTCCTGTGTTTCTATCGTGTTTTTTTATTTTCTGTGCTTAGTTTTGCAAAAACAGAACTAGGTAAATTATGACTCATTGTATGATATTGTTTTGCAAAAGCAAAGGCAATAAGCCTGGAATTTCCTATTTTAAGTAAGTACTAGTTTTCTTTAATAATATATTATTTAGGATTTTTTAATGTTTCCTTTGCCCCTTAACCCTTTGTTTCGTACTGGTTTCACAGTGAAACCACATATATACAAATTATTTGCTACATTTCTAGTGGTATTTTCTTGAAACCGCTTACAGTATATGACGTATAAGGCTCCACCTACTTAAAAATGTATTGCGCCATTTTTATTTGCATTTACGTTATTCAAGTATTAGTCGGTAAAAACACGTGTTCTGAACCGGGAAAGTGATACAAACAATTTCGGTGATTTTTAGGTTTTTTCGCTAGGGCAGGTAGGTTTATTTTTATTTACAATGTTAGAGACGTTTCTACTTATGATTAATGCATTCTATTTCTAAAAGTTATTGATTTACAATAATTATATTGAAGATATAAAATGCCGGTTTCATCCTGAAACCTGAAGTAGGAAACTATTTACTACTGAAACTATTTTTTTTTATTTCAGAAAGAAAAAAGTTTTTATTCAGCGAGCTAGAAAATATGCCCTCGGATAGTTTATTTACAATGATAGAGAACATTCCTTCAGATGGCGAGTCAGATGAAAGTAGTGACAAAGGTGAGTTCTTGACATTATGAATATGCCAATAATATTTGAAAACGACGAGCCGGACCAACCTGCAAGAATCGACAATTCAAAGAATACTCCTGGTGATAAAGACTTCTCGGACGAGGAAGACAATATTCCTCTTTCTATTTTGAGGAATAGAGAACTAGCCAAGAGGACAATCTGGACCAAGTCAACGGCATATTGCGTTACTAACATCAGTGAAGAAACCGGTCCTAAAATTCCAGATGATTTGGAGAAGCCAGTAGATTTTTTTTACACTTGTTTCCCAGGACTCTAATTGACAAGATTGTATTCGAAACAAACTTCTACGCTCTTCAGAAACGTGGTGGAGACTCTTCATTTTCACCAACTTCTGCCAAAGAGATTAATATTTTTATTGCAATCAATATATTGATGGGAATCAAAAGGTTGCCCAGTTATGTTGATTACTGGTCCTCTAGAGAAGAACTGCGAGATCCCTACATAAGTTAAGCAATGTCTAGAGATCGATTTGCTTGGCATCTAGCAAATGTGCATTTAGCAGATAATTCAGTGATGCCTGGTCGCGACTCGCCAAACTATGACAAGTTGTATAAAGTTCGCCCTTTATTGGACACTTTATCTGAAACCTTTCGTTCTTCATATGGCCCTCCAAAACATCAATCCATCGACGAATCTATGATTCGGTTTAAAGGTCGCAGTTTTATAAAGCAGTTTATGCCTCTCAAGCCAATCAAACGAGGTTATAAAGTCTGGGTGCGATCTGACGAGAACGGATATGTCTGTCAATTTCAAATATATGTTGGAAAAACTAATGATTAGTCTGAAAAGATTTGGGTCAAAGAGTTATCTTAGATTTGACTCGAGATTTGGTAGCAAAAGGATATCACATTTTTTTGACAACTTTTTCAACTCTGTGCCATTACAGAAAACACTTCAAGCAGAATGTATTTATGCTTGCGGCACTGTAAGGGTTAACCGAAAAGATATCCCACAAGACCTAGAATTTGACAAAGAATTACGCAACCGTGGACAATTTGACTGGAGGGTCAGCAAAGATGGAGTGGTGTTTGTAAAGAGACCGGAAAATAGTGTATTTTTGGGAAATCATCAAAACCCTTCAGAAGAAGCAACTGTTTCTCGGAAGCAAAAGGACGGAAATTCACAAGTCGTAGCCTGCCCAATAATGGTCCAAGAATATAACCAGCATATGGGCTATGTAGACAAAACAGATATGCTGAAATCTGTGTATGAGATTGACCGCAAATCTAAGAAATGGTGGCATAGAATTTTGTGGCATTTCATCGATATATGTGTTGTGAATTCTTTTATTCTTTTCGAACAGAAAGCGAAGTGCGCGGGTCCAACCCTAAAATTTTTCAGGTTATCTGTAGCTTCAGGGTTAGTAGGCGCCAGTGGTGGTAAAACAACAAGGGGTAGGGTTGCTTCCCCTACAGTCACAGGGAAGCATTTCAAGAAAATTGTGCCTTATGAAAAACGCTTTGACCAATGTTTACATATGCCACAACACGGGACATCTAGACGATGTGCCTTTTGTAGCACTAGTAAGGATCCTCACAGAACCAGGTGGGAGTGTGCGATGTGTAAGGTTGGATTGTGCCTTACGGAAAAAAAAACTGTTTTTCGTTGTATCATAAAAAATAATGTACCTTAGTTTTATAACATTATTCGGTTATCAGTTTTCTATTTGCTTGAGATAAATCTCTAGTTTCCTAGTGGTACCATGTTGAAACCATAGGCTTATAAAAAAATAAACAAAAAAAATATTTTTATTTTTTTTTGTCTTTTAGCAACACAATAGAGTGATATTATTTAATTTTTACCTCATTTTTTTAATGTAAAATGTTTCAGGAAACAAAGGGTTAACAATAAATTATATACAGCATTTGTAGATTTGTTCGGAAATGTTCTGTGAAACCTGTTTTTAAGTAATGAAAATTTAAATTATGTCGGGTACCTAAAAGTTTTCAGAATATATATCTGGTAGCATTCAGACGTTTGGTCTTTTTATTTTGTTTAAGCATGTTTATAAATAAATTACTGTTATGTTTATAAATTTTATGTAGGTATCTACTTAATCCGAACCTATAAGCAATCAGTTTTTAGTTTCATCTTTTCATCTGACCATACCTTTTAATACAGATACTTAAATTTAGAGCCTTTTAATATGTTACAAGAACAAGAAAGTACTAAAAAGTTGAGTTAAACGTACAATAGTAATCTTTAATTTATATATACTTTATATTTTAAGTGGATATTGCTTATATTTTATTCCCAAGCAAGAATTGGTTTTATGTTTAAAATGTTTGTTTCTAAATTAATATACTTGTCCTAATCAAAGGATCAAAACCGTGCATTTTTACCCACATTAGAGACTTATAATTGTTAACCAAAAACGCAAGCGGATTTGATTTATGGAAAAAACTTATAAGTAAGGACCCACTTTAACATGTTGTTTTTAAAAATGTTATTTGTAAGATATATAAAGATTATAATACAGCTCATTATGATTTAACCCTCTGTAAGAAAGCAAACTTAGTATAGTTTTTTGGGTTATTTACTGATTTTAATTGTTTAAATTACCTTTTCACTAAAAAATGTTAAATAAAATATATTATTCTGTCAAATACACTTCTTTGTAAAGTGTGCCCAAGTAGCTAAAACATGTATTTATTCAGCGTGTCTACTTAAGTTCGCACCATATAGAAAACGTATTTATAATTAATTTTACGAAAAAAGTTAATTCTTTATAAAAAGTTCTGCATTGTCTAAAACCTAATATACAATTATCAGATATTAATTTTTTCAGTGGTATATGAGGTATGCCAACAAATATGACTTTTTCTCAAGAGGAAAGTACCCTTATTTTTCATAATATCGAAAATTTTTATAAGTAAAAGATGTTTAGGATTATAAATACCTCTCAAATATGCAAACTTGGTTTATTTAAAAGTAAAAAACTTGTTTAACTTTTTTTCAGCAATAACGCTTTTTTCTGGGACTTTTCGCTCTTTTGACAGTTCTTAAGCTTTCTTTATCTATTAAATTTCGAAATAAGTATGCACTGGTGTACAAGCTTAAAATTTTCACCCTTAATACAAAAAATTGATAAGTTTTTTTTTAATAACCAAGTTTACATATTTGAATATTATTTTTAATCCCAAACATCTTTTTTATTTTTTGTTATTATTAAAAATAAGGGTACTTTTCTCTTGAACAAAAATTTAAATTTTTTGACATACCTCCTATACCACTGCAAAAATTAATATCTGATGATTGCATTTTAGGTTTTAGACCCTGCAGAACTTTTTGTAGTTATTAATTTTTTTTTGAAAATTAATAATAAAAAAGTTTTCCATATGGTGCAAACTTAAGTAGACACGCTGTACATAAATCTAGAATCTTTGTTGGGGTTATTTTATTTTTTTATGTTTTTTAATTTAGTTTTATGTTTTAAAAATTTCTAAACTAATGTTATATGATCATAAAATTTTGTTAATCTTTAAAACTTCTTAACTCAATGTGACCATAATAAAAACCTTGGCTGGTTTGAGCCTAAGAACTCCTTATATTTTGCACCTAACTGGTTTAAGAGTTTTCTACACAGAAGTTTTTTTTAAATTACTGTAGTGTTCAGAATAAATCCAGCTACAGGTTTGAGCAGTTTTAGCATAGTTAATATGGTTGTAAGGTTTTGGTACTATTGTCTAAATTAAGTAAGTTAATAGTTATGAATAGGACAAAGCGCGCACTGAACTAACAAGCAAATGACGTGGCAGTTAGGTTTGTTTAAAGGACCCGTGAAGTCTTAATGGACGTTTCGGGTTCTGGGTGTGTGAGTCAGTTTTCCTTCTTCCTTCCTTCTCTTTTCTTTTTTTCTCTTTTAACCCTCCAAACTATGTACAAATGATGGCGGCACACCCGGAAGTAAAATATTCCGGAGGTAAAATACCCCTTCATTCGGATCTCCGGGCGAGGGGTGCATCCGGGAGGCCTTCATCGAGAAGTTTAATTTCTTTTGCAAACATATGTGAGCTTAACACCAATATAAACTCCGTTCACCATCACCTTCAGTCATCTAAGCCCCACATACTGTTTCTAACGGAGACACAAATAAGTTCTAAATCTTCAACCAGCCACCTTCTCTTTCCAGGCTACGAACTTATTTCGTCTTTTTGCCCACATGGTGGCGTATGTGCTTACGTCCGCAACGATCTGGCTTGTGCTCGAGTTTCCAATCTTGAATCGGGTAGGCCCGATATCCTTTGGCTTAAACTTTCCCTTAGGTCTTCAACTAAATTTATCTGCTGTTTCTACCGGTCCCCATCTAATAATTCCTATGTCGAATTCTTTGAATTTCTTTCAACAAAGATCGATAGCATAATTTCTCAGTTTCCATCGGCTGAAATAATCGTGCTTGGCGACTTCAATGTCCATAATAAGGATTGGCTGGGCTCTTCAAAAACTGACCCCCAAGGCAGAGCAGCCGAAATCTTCGCAGTCAGTAACTCTCTTACCAACCTTATTATAGAACCCACCTACTTTCCTAGACTTCCAAATCATAGTTCAAATCCCCTTGATCTCTTTCTTACTACCAACCCCGAACTATATCAAACATCTGTCACAGCTCCCCTAGGTCGCTCAGATCATGGCTTAGTTACTATATCTTACCCTGCACATCCCGAGGTAAATGAATACATGCCACCACGCACCGTATGGCACTACAACTCAGCCGACTGGGATGGCCTGAGAGACTTCTTCGCTACTTACCCCTGGAACTCCATCTGCTTTTCTTCTGGTGATCCTTCTGAAATTTGCAATCAACTGACAGAATCAATTCAATTGGGCATTGAAACCTATATTCCACACACCATCAAGAACCCCTAACAATCCAATAACAAACCCTGCTTTTCCAAATCTTGTGATAAAGCTAGAATTTTAAAAGTTCATGCTCACAAAAAGTTTCTAGAGGATCCTAGTCCAGAAAACCGACAGGCCAGCATTGAAGCAAGAAACTACTACAATCAAACAATTTCTGAAGCCAAAGACTCCTTCGACAATCGTATTAAAAACAAAGTTCTTTCTTGCTCAAATGGCAGCAAATCTTTCTGGTCCTTTGCGAAAAACATAAGTAGGAATTTGTGTACCAGTTCTTTTCCGCCACTAGCTTTGGAAGATGAAATCGTTTCTACCGCTAAAGGAAAGGCAGAATTATTTGCTAAACAATTTGCTGCCAATTCACCTTGACCCTCCCATAAATCATCCAATTCCAGCGGTTACCCCAGTTCCTCATAAAATGCCCGATATTATTTTTAAGGTAAAACACATTAAGCGCATCCTTTCTTCCCTTAACACCAAGAAATCGTCTGGGCTGGATGGCATACCAGCAATCGTTTTAAAAAAATGTGCTCCTGAACTTGCACCAATTCTTAACTCGGCTCTTTCGAATTTCTTACGACACAGGTATCTTTCCGGAAAGCTGGAAAGCTGCACGTGTTCAACCTATTCCCAAGAAAGGATCTAAATCTCTTCCATCTAACTATAGACCAATTTCAATTCTCTCAGTTCTTTGTAAAGTAATGGAAAAATTAATTAATTCGCAAATTCTTAAGTACTTAGAAAAACACAAAATTTTGCATGACAGGCAGTATGGATTTCGCCACAAAAGATCTACAGCAGATCTTCTTTCCTTCGTATCGCACTGCTGGAATAAGTCTCTTGAGTTTCTAGGTGAGTCCCAGATCGTTGCTCTTGATATATCCAAAGCTTTTGACCAGGTCTGGCATGCAGGACTTCTTAATAAACTTCCCTCCTATGGTCTTTCAACTAAACTCTGTACTTGGCTCTCTAGTTATCTATCTGATCGTCGTATATCAGTTATTGTGGACGGCCATTCTTCAAGCTTTCACCAAGTAAATGCAGGAGTCCCTCAGGGCTCAGTTCTGGCACCAACATTGTTTCTTCTTCACATCAACGACCTTCTCTCGTCCACAACTAATTCCATTCATAGTTTCGCCGACGATAGTACCCTTCACTCCAGTTTTCAGGTTCCTAAACCCATTACTAAACCTGACTTGGAAAACAAACGCAGAGCGATGCAGATATCTCTTTCGCAGGATCTTAATTTAATATTGGATTGGGGCGCTAAAAATCTTGTCCATTTTAATGCATCCAAAACACAATCATGTTCCTTGTCGCGAAAAGAGTCATCAAATACTCATCCTCTACTTATGAGCGGCCAAGTTTTACAGAGCAAAGACACCTTCCATCTTGTGGGCGTCGCATTTGAAAGTAACCTTAACTGGCATAAACACATTGTATCTATAGCCACGGCAGCTTCAAAAAGCTTGGATTTCTCTTTCGAGCCAAAAGGTATTTTTCCCCTTCTAATTTATACACTTTATATGTGTCCCAAATCCGACCTCCCTTGGAATATTGTTCTCATATCTGGGGCATGGCGTCCCACACAACCTTAAGCATTCTTCCATGGCTTCTGCTCTGAAGAATTGTCCAGTATAGTTCCTCCACTTACGGTTCCCAACAGAGAAACTCGTGGTTCCACGCGTATGCATCCCTATACGGTCCAACTGGACAGGCCCCGAACTTCCAACTTTGTTCGTTCTTTTATCCCTAGAGTTTCTAGGTTGTGGAACCTGCTGCCCGGGGAGGTCTTTCCTTCCCCCCAAATCTTCAAGTATTTAATTCCCGTGTCAACAAACTCCCTGTTACCTCGCTTAAGACACCCACGGTACGTTAGTATTTAGGCTTTTAGCCTTTGTGGTTTGTCCAGAGATAAAAAAAATAAATAAATAATATACAAAAATGAAATAAAGCTTGTGAAAATAAACATTTTTTTTTCTGTGATAATAGTTAAGGATAAAATAAAAAGGCATTTACACAATATTCATACATGTACATACCTACGGTAATATTACACATAAATTTATTAACTAAAACTACTAACCACTAAGAATATTACACTTAATCTTTTTTAGTTCTAGCTGAATACATGTTTATTTTTTGTTATCTTGGACACAAAGCCTTAATACTAATATACTGTGGATATGTTCGCATGGCGGAACCTACAGCTCTTTTAAGTTTCTATAATTTACACCATATTTTCTAAAATCTTTTATATTTTACATTTCGTAAACAGTGTGTCTATATAAGTTGGCATTATATGGGAAACTTTTATTATTAATTTAACGAAAAAAGGTATTGTTTATAAAAAAACTCTGCATGGTCCAAAACCTAAAAGGCAACCATCAAATATCAAATTGTATCAGACATCTACGAGGTTTAATTTTTGATTAATAGTCTATAAAAAAAATTCTGTAATATTGTTAAAAAGTTAGGTTTGTACAGGGTTTTCATTCATATTTTGCCACCTACTTTTAAATATTACCAAGAAGGATAGAAAAAACGCCCTGTATAAAAGTTTTATACTTTTTCATCAATTATCTTTTGAGCGTAAAAAAGAAACAAATGAAGAGGTTAACTTTTTTAAAATGGGACATCCTATATATTATGTCACCATTAAAAAGGTATTTTAAAAGCTTTACAAAAATACCACAATTGATATATCATCAAATCATATAACTTCTTTAATACAACCAAATAGAATTTGATATCTGATGGTTGCCATTTAGGTTTTCGTCCATGCAGAACCATAATTTGTTTTTCTTTAAATTAATAATAAAAATGTTTTCCATATGACACCAACTTAAGTGAACACACTGTATGATTGAAAATATTCTCTTTTTTTACATTAGAACTTACTGTGTTTTAGTTCTTCAAGCAGCTCGGGTACTTGTTACTCTCCATTGCCTAAGTTTATGCTGCTATGTTTTTTATGGTGTCATACATTTTGTTTGTGCTCTTCTACTGGCCTTCACTTAATTCAAGAACAAAGGTCAAGGACTACTTAGGGATCATTTAAGAGTTGGCGAATTAAAAAGAAAACTAGATTCTCCTACTAGCAGCAGTGACAGCGATGGATTTAAGGATGCTATTAAACGAGCCAGAAGGGATGTAAAATTGCATCATTCTTACAGGTAGATAATGTATTACACTTATATTTAGGAACCCCTATATTCGTAAATAATTTAAAATAATTTTTTGGTAAAAATATTCATTTCACGACACAAATCATGATCCCATCAACTATAAAAAAGACGTTAAATTAGGGTAAAGATGCCCAATCACATGCCCTTAAAATTGCATATCATTTATATACAACTGCAAAGATCGTCGGCAAATTAAAATCTTATTACCTTATTTTTTTTGTGGCCTTATTTCTCAAAATAAAAAAAAACACTTGGATCATGCAAAGGTGGTCATAGATTATTATTCTAATATGCATGGGATCTTGATTTACTATATGGTACTAATTTATGATTTTTGTTTTTTAGTCGGATCCTAAAAGTTTGGAGAAAAATATTAACAAATCCAAATTAAAAAGTAAAATCAGTATAGAAAAGTTAAAAACTGCTCACAGGAGAGTTGGTCGGTTGGTAAAAAGATTCAGAGTTTCAAGGACATTATCTTTGAATTAAAACACAAAAGAATGTTATCCGATGATGCTATTGCTGTGCTAGAGAAATCATATGCTGGGGTTCCTCTTATGCTAATAAGAAGAGCGATTCGAAATATGAGATTAGCTAAAAAGCAGAAAAAACAAATAAGGAATAAATTTCCAAAAGAACTTCGCAGTTTTGCCTTTACACTTCAATTTTATTCTGCCAAGGCCTACAATTATGTTAAGAACACTTTTGGATTATCACTACCTGCTCCCTCTACCATTAGAAGTTGGATTACTAATGTAAATTGTGAGCCGGGATTTTCAGACACCTCATTATCAACTTTAAAACGGATTGCTGAAAATATCTTGGTAGCCCTAATGTTGGACGAAATGGCCATCAAAAAACAAATTGAAGTTCGAGGTAATAAAACTTGGCGATATGAGGATTTTGGAACTGGAATTCAAAATGATAACCTAAAATGTGCAAAAGATTCTTGGGTTTTAATGGTTGTTTGCATTAATAGCAACTGACTAATTAATTCTCTGGGTAGCATTGAAAAGGTCAACATTGTCCAAGAGGCCATCAAAAGGCTTTATGAAATCGGTATAACAGTTGTTTCTGTTACTTGCGATGGTCCTAGTGCCCATTTTACAATGGCACAACATCATGGAGAAAAATTACAAGATGTAGATAACATTATTCCAAATTTTAAACATACAATGGATGATTTAAATATATATGTGATTTTTGATCTCTATCACATGATCAAGTTGTGGAGGAACAACTGGGCCTCTATGAGAACGTTAATTGATTATGAGGGCAATAAAATAGATTTTAAATATATTGAAAGACTGGCTGATATACAGGAAACAGAACTTTGTCGATTGGGTACCAAATTAAGGAAAGCACATTTGGATTGGGTGCAGCAAAAAATGAAAGTAAGTACTTATCAAACTACATTTATTTATTTGTTTTAAACTACCTGATAATTTTAACTCCCAACTATTTTGATTGGTAACATAATGATTATCAATTAACTTTATTATAATATGGTGTAATTATATTTAAAAAAAAACCGGATCGCCTTCCCTATTGACTTTCTAACTGTTGTAATATGAGCTTGCTTTTCAGATTTATAAAACCCCGAAAACTTTTTATTATAATAAAATAATTAAGGGTAAATTGTATCATCTCTTAGGTGAATCTAGCTGTTCAAACATTAAGTGCGAGTGTTGCCGATGCCATAGAATTTTGAGAAACGAACATCCGGAATTTAGAGAGGCCAAAGCCACAATTAAATTTATCAGAATAATAGACAGGCTATTTGATTTAACAAATTTCCGAAATCCCTTTGGAAAATCCTATAAAACTCCTTTAAGGCCGGAAAATAAGGCATTTTGGAAACCAAAATTATTAGAAGGACGGGAGTATATAAAAACTTTAAATAATGCACAAGGTCAGCTTTTATCAACTACCAGAAACAGGACTCCTGTAAAAGGTTTTTCTATCAATATATTGTCTTTTCTGGGATTGTATGAGGACTTGGTCGTTGCAAAAGACGGACCATTACAATATATTCTGGCTTATAAATTTAGTCAAGATCGCCTTAAACTGTTCTTCAGTTGTGTAAGGTAGGTTTAAATGCAGTTGCTTATTATTTTATATTTGTTAAAAAATTAAACCATATAATATGAATATATTATCATACATAAAGTTTGTCCAAGGATAGAGTAAACTATATCTGTATTTTTTTTTAATGCTGTGAAAAAAAAGGATATAAGTACTTAATAATAATTTTGGATTCATCTCAGTCTCTTTATGGTATACAGAGAGATTTAAAATCTCGAAAATGATATTTTGGTAAAAAACGACTTGTTTAAATGGCATAAAAAAGTAATCAAAAATTTTTTTTGTTACTACTTACATAAATGTTAGCTTACTTTGATACTAACGGTTGCATCCAAACAGTAAAATAAATTATTTATGGAGAAAAAATTTTTTTTTCACTCTAAACTTAATGTTTCCCACTATTCATAAGTAATAAGTAAATACATGTATTTGAGTTTTATTTTTTACTTCTACATTCTATTAAATAAGTAATTTCGAAAATGTTAAACCATCCTGTATATCATGAAATTATTTTTATTATAACCTTTTATTAATAATCTCTCTTAGTCTTTTAGATGAAATAATAATTTTTATGAAGATTAACTTTTTTCGCAGTATTAAAAATTTAAAGAAATTACAGGTATAGTAAGTCCATCGGTGGACACACAGTATGTTATATCTAAGGTGTCTCAAGTTAAGGTAAATAAAAGAGTATAAAAAATGTTTCTACTTTTACTTTGGGCACTTTTATTATACGTAATATGTAACCATACAGTTAAAATGGTTAACAATGTAAATAATTAATAATTTTGTTTGGTTTAGTTTTTTTTTTAATCTTTCGTGACAAAAATATGTTTCAATTATAGGTTCATTTTTATTAATCTAAAAAGGGAACAGATATCTACAATCAATTTTGATAAGCACAATAAAAATATGTAAATTTGATTAAAATTAAAATTAATAAAGCATGTTTATCAAGCTATACCTTTTTTAGGGTAAAAATGGTTGGAACAACAATCCAACGGCCTTTCAGTTTTATCACACCTACAAAAGACTAACTTTACATCATGATATTCAAAAAATCACTGAAAACTCTACTCAACTGGATGACACCAATATATTAAACACTTCTAGCAGCCAGAAGAAACAGATAAAGCCGACTATCAACATCGATGATGTGTCACTTATAAAAAATATAATATCGATGTAAACGATTTCATAATTAATGAAAGTGATTACTCAGGAGTGGTAAATGTTTTGCCAGTCTTGTCAAACATTTCGGAAAATGTAGTAACTTATATTTCGGGATTTGTAATAAAATTGCTAAAAAAATCTATTAATTGTTTAAAATGTGAGGCAGGACAGGGTAGGTCTAATAAAGCCTAATAAAGGGATAATCAATGCCTGTTTCTACATTAAAAAAAAATTAGACAGGTTTTATTATTATCAAATAATTCTATGCCTCATGAAAAAAATATTCTAATTTTTGTAAAAGAGTTGTCCATTTATTTATTTCAAAATAATTTTCTATTTCAGTTGGATAATCATATTCTTAATTATCCATTTAAGGTAGAACACCACAGAATGAAGGTTATAAAATTATTAACCCAGATTTATACAAAAATAAGATTTTATAGTGTAGCTAAAAAGCACACAGAAATTTTAAAGGGTAAAATTATTAGAAGTAAATTTACTAAGTTAGTACTTTTTTCTCACCAGTAATTTTTAAAAAATACTATTAGTTCTGGTTTAGTTTTTCTTTTAGTAAAGTATCAAAATTTTGTATATTTGATAATTTTCAATAATTGTAAAACTGATGATAATTTAAAATTGTAAATGTAACAGTAAATATATTTGAATTTTACTCATGATAGTTAACACTTTAACACCCACGTGTATCAAACTGATACACAAAAAGTGCTTCCTCTAAAACTGCGTGTATAAATATTATACACACCCAATATTCAATTTCATGGCCCTGTGCTCACCTTATGAACGCATTTAATATGAATTTAAATGGGGAGTCTTGTAGGCTTGGGCTGTGGTTACCTTTTTTTTCAGGTCGAGCAACTATGTAAAATTATTGGCAACATAGCAATAATAGCACGTGGAATGCAAAGCACGTTTTGTGCCACTGCCGCCTCTTAGTTTCGATGTTAGTTTTTATTCGTTTAGTGCGCGTATGCAGTATAATAATAAATATACAGAAGGTGGATTGCAAACAAATATTTTTTTGGCTGTCGATTGTTAGTTTATTTGTTTGGTTCTCGTGTATAGTAAAAGACTGAACATTCAGAGAAGATTTGGTGTATAATAATTATGTTTCATAAAAGAAAGTCCCCACTTTCAAGGGAAGAACAAGAATATTTATTGGAAAATTTAAGCGATTTGAGTGAAATTGAAGACCCCGTTAACGATTCAGATAATGATCCCTGGTATAAGTCGGAAAGTTCCGAATATTCAAGTAGTTCTGGTGTAGAGCCTAGTGCTCAAAATAAGAAGAAAAAACAATCTCAGGTATGTTAACTAATATATGTCTTTGTATTTACATAGTCAAAAAACCTACCATTTTTAGGATAACGGAGAACAACATGCAGGTTTGGGTAATGCAGCTACATACTCAAATACCGGTCAAAATATAGTTAGCAATCCAGTAGTGTATAATAGGCGTTTTTGACTAGTCCACATTTTGAAAAAATGCGGACTCCAGAAGACCTAAAAATCTACCTCCCTCTACGTCTAAGCTCCCCTCTCTTTTCCCCACCTATATCCCCTCTCTTCACCCCACCACTCCCCCTCTACTCTCTTCACCACACCCATATCCCTTCTCTTCATATCCCCTCTCTTCACCACGCCCATATCTCTCTCCTATCCCCTCCACTTACCACTCCCATGTGTTAACTGCCCTACTCTTATCCCCACAATATTTAATACTCCGAAATTATATTTATCTTCAGTTATGTACCCAAAGTGGTTCCGAATTAATCGATTAAGATTCAGTTGCAAACCCATAAGTCGTTGCTTAGTGTGTAAAAAAATATTAAAAAGTAGTTCGTGTATACAATATTGTTATTATTGTTGTCAATTAAGACCAGTTAAAAGGTCTGATGAGTGTGTGAATTATAGTTTGAGGATTTTAAAACCAAGTGATGTCAAGGAATGAAGTGTTAAATAAGATGTTCGAACTTCAACATTATTTTGTTAAATTATACTATCGAATTCTAGACTTTGAACATAAAAGTGTTAATGATGAAGCGCTATTAGAGTTATATGAGGAAAAGTTTATTACTTTAGTTTCGGAACAAGTTCTTAAACATAGACTTCTTAAGATTAACGTTGAATTATTTGGTAAATATATTTTACAAACAAAAGAAATAATTGAAACCAAATCATTTAACACTAAAAATAAAGACCGGTATTTGAGTATGTAGCTGCATTACCCAAACCTGCATGTTGTTCTCCGTTATCCTAAAAATGGTAGGTTTTTTGACTATGTAAATACAAAGACATATATTAGTTAACATACCTGAGATTGTTTTTTCTTCTTATTTTGAGCACTAGGCTCTATACCAGAACTACTTGAATATTCGGAACTTTCCGACTTATACCAGGGATCATTATCTGAATCGTTAACGGGGTCTTCAATTTCACTCAAATCGCTTAAATTTTCCAATAAATATTCTTGTTCTTCCCTTGAAAGTGGGGACTTTCTTTTATGAAACATAATTATTATACACCAAATCTTCTCTGAATGTTCAGTCTTTTACTATACACGAGAACCAAACAAATAAACTAACAATCGACAGCCAAAAAAATATTTGTTTGCAATCCACCTTCTGTATATTTATTATTATACTGCATACGCGCACTAAACGAATAAAAACTAACATCGAAACTAAGAGGCGGCAGTGGCACTAAACGTGCTTTGCATTCCACGTGCTATTATTGCTATGTTGCCAATAATTTTACATAGTTGCTCGACCTGAAAAAAAAGGTAACCACAGCCCAAGACTACAAGACTCCCCATTTAAATTCATATTAAATGCGTTCATAAGGTGAGCACAGTGCCATGAAATTGAATATTGGGTGTGTATAATATTTATACACGCAGTTTTAGAGGAAGCACTTTTTGTGTATCAGCTTGATACACGTGGGTGTTAAAGTGTTAACTATCATGAGTAAAATTCAAATATATTTACTGTTACATTTACAATTTTAAATTATCATCAGTCTTACAATTATTGAAAATTATCAAATATACAAAATTTTGATACTATACTAAAAGAAAAACTAAACCAGAACTAATAGTATTTTTAAAAAATTACTGGTGAGAAAAAAGTACCAACTTAGTAAATTTACTTCTAATAATTTTACCCTTTAAAATTTCTGTGTGCTTTTTAGCTACACTATAAAATCTTATTTTTGTATAAATCTGGGTTAATAATTTTATAACCTTCATTCTGTGGTTTTCTACCTCAAATGGATAATTAAGAATATGATTATCCAACTGAGATAGAAAATTATTTTGAAATAAATAAATGGACAACTCTTTTACAAAAATTAGAATATTTTTTTCATGAGGCATAGAATTATTTGATAATAATAAAACCTGTCTAATTTTTTTTTAATGTAGAAACAGGCATCGATTATCCCTTTATTAGGCTTTATTGGACCTACCCTGTCCTGCCTCACATTTTAAACAATTAATAGATTTTTTTAGCAATTTTATTACAAATCCCGAAATATAAGTTACTACATTTTCCGAAATGTTTGACAAGACTGGCGAAAAATTTACCAATCCTGAGTAATCACTTTCATTAATTATGAAATCGTTTACATCGATATTATATTTTTTTATAAGTGACACATCATCGATGTTGATAGTCGGCATTATCTGTTTCTTCTGGCTGCTAGAAGTGTTTAATATATTGGTGTCATCCAGTTGAGTAGAGTTTCCAGTGATTTTTTGAATATCATAATGTAAAGTTAGTCTTTTGTAGGTGTGATAAAACTGAAAGGCCGTTGGATTGTTGTTCCAACCATTTTTACCCTAAAAAAGGTATAGCTTGATAAACATGCTTTATAAATTTTAATTTCAATCAAATTTACACATTTTAATTATGCTTATCAAAATTGATTGTAGATATCTGTTCCCTTTTTAGATTAATAAAAATGAACCTATAATTGAAACATATTTTTGTCACGAAAGATTAAAAAAAAAACTAAACCAAACAAAATTATTAATTATTTACATTGTTAACCATTTTAACTGTATGGTTACATATTACGTATAATAATAGCGTTGTATAATAGTTATAAAATATACTTAAGCTAGCAATAAACAGTTTTAAAATGTGGTGAAAAAAGTGTCTAGAAGTGCATTTTTTTTGTGGAATTTAAAAAAGAAACACAGTATAAAACTATATTATAGAAGTAATGAATAATGGTTTTAAGATACATATGACTTTAGTAAGACATTTAATTACATTTAGGACATTTAGCCTCAGAGGTTTTTGATGACTACACTAAGGCTTCATTGCCCAGAAAAATACTTAACTTTTAAAAGTGCCCAAAGTAAAAGTAGAAACATTTTTTATACTCTTTTATTTACCTTAACTTGAGACACCTTATAACATATAACATACTGTGTGTCCACCGATGGACTTACTATACCTGTAATTTCTTTAAATTTTTAATACTGCGAAAAAAGTTAATCTTCATAAAAATTATTATTTCATCTAAAAGACTAAGAGAGATTATTAATAAAAGGTTATAATAAAAATAATTTCATGATATAAAGGATGGTTTAACATTTTTGAAATTACTTATTTAATAGAATGTAGAAGTAAAAAATAAAACTCAAATACATGTCCCAAGCAACAGAAGAATTTGCCTTTTCGTTTAATAAACGTTTATTAAACGATATTGTCGTGTATTTTTGGTTTTGGTATATTTATTACACCTCTATTAAACATTTTTTAAACACGTGCATATTTTAATCGTATATTCAACGTATGTCATATCATCTTTTAATATCATAAAATTTTTAAAAAATATTTTACTTTATATTATGGTCTCATTTATGTGCGTATTTTAAAAAAGCACAAAAATATGTTTATAGTTTGGAACTATTAATGATAATCTCATGAAACACTATTATTTTCGAGTATTTTAAAAACGATTTTTTTCTTACTATTTACTGAAATTTCAACGTGTGAAACTAAAGCATAATCTACGTCTATTATAGATTATTTTTTATTAGAAAACTAACTATTATTGCTTTAAAATCATTATTATCATTCTCCTATGGCAATATCATTGGTTTAGTAATAATATTTTTATAATTTTAAATTGATGTTAATATTTGCAAATATTTGACTTTGTGCTGTATATAAATAATATTGTCTAAAATTCCCTAAAAGTAAACGTACCAATAATCTACAAAATTTACTCATCCGTTCGGCATTATTCCAATAACAGCCTTACAATAACGACACGTGATGCGCGGCAGTCGCTTTTCTCCTCGGCTTTGTAACTAACCTTCGACACTTCGAAGTGACTTATGAGATTCAATGGCCGCCGAAAGCCACTAAACAAAACGTCAGCCGGCTTCATGTTTTAGATTTAGTAAGCCTAAACGAATGTAATACCTAATACATATACGTATATTATACATACAAAATAAACGTTTTTCGTATACGTCAATATTTGATTTATTTCATATGGCTTTTTTTAACGTAAAATTTATTCTAAATATAAACGTATAAAATTTAAGACTTTTTAACGTGTTTAGTAAACGTTACAGTTTTGTATATTATATACCAATTTATAGGGTTTATTAGAAACCGCTTTTTAATTGCTCATTTTATATTATAAATAAACGTATACTTTCAACGTCTAAAATTTGGATAGTACTGCAGTATTAATACACCCATATTAGGCGGACATTTTAACCTATATTAAAGGTTAGAAATAAACTAAAAATATATTGGTGGTATATACGTAATTAAACGTTTATTAGAGGATTCTGTGTTGCTTGGGGTATTTACTTATTACTTATGAATAGTGGAAAACATTAAGTTTAGAGTGAAAAAGTTTTTTTCTCCATAAATAATTTATTTTACTGTTTGGATGCAACCGTTAGTATCAAAGTAAGCTAACATTTATGTAAGTAGTAACAAAAAAATTTTTTTGATTACTTTTTATGCCATTTAAACAAGTCGTTTTTTGCCAAAATATCATTTTCGAGATTTTAAATCTCTCTGTATACCATAAAGAGACTGAGATGAATCCAAAATTGTTATTAAGTACTTATATCCTTTTTTTCACAGCATTAAAAAAATACAGATATAGTTAACTCTATCCTTGGACAAACTTTATGTATGATAATATATTCATATTATATGGTTTAATTTTTTAACAAATATAAAATAATAAGCAACTGCATTTAAACCTACCTTACACAACTGAAGAACAGTTTAAGGCGATCTTGACTAAATTTATAAGCCAGAATATATTGTAATGGTCCGTCTTTTGCAACGACCAAGTCCTCATACAATCCCAGAAAAGACAATATATTGATAGAAAAACCTTTTACAGGAGTCCTGTTTCTGGTAGTTGATAAAAGCTGACCTTGTGCATTATTTAAAGTTTTTATATACTCCAGTCCTTCTAATAATTTTGGTTTCCAAAATGCCTTATTTTCCGGCCTTAGAGGAGTTTTATAGGATTTTCCAAAGGGATTTCGGAAATTTGTTAAATCAAATAGCCTGTCTATTATTCTGATAAATTTAATTGTGGCTTTGGCCTCTCTAAATTCCGGATGTTCGTTTCTCAAAATTCTATGGCATCGGCAACACTCGCACTTAATGTTTGTTATAAATCTGAAAAGCAAGCTCATATTACAACAGTTAGAAAGTCAATAGGGAAGGCGATCCGGTTTTTTTTTAATATAATTACACCATATTATAATAAAGTTAATTGATAATCATTATGTTACCAATCAAAATAGTTGGGAGTTAAAATTGTCAGGTAGTTTAAAACAAATAAATAAATGTAGTTTGATAAGTACTTACTTTCATTTTTGCTGCACCCAATCCAAATGTGCTTTCCTTAATTTGGTACCCAATCAACAAAGTTCTGTTTCCTGTATATCAGCCAGTCTTTCAATATATTTAAAATCTATTTTATTGCCCTCATAATCAATTAACGTTCTCATAGAGGCCCAGTTGTTCCTCCACAACTTGATCATGTGATAGGGATCAAAAATCACATATTTATTTAAATCATCCATTGTATGTTTAAAATATGGAATAATGTTATCTACATCTTGTAATTTTTCTCCATGATGTTGTGCCATTGTAAAATGGGCACTAGGACCATCGCAAGTAACAGAAACAACTGTTATACCGATTTCATAAAGCCTTTTGATGGCCTCTTGGACAATGTCGACCTTTTCAATGCTACCCAGAGAATTAATTAGTCAGTTGCTATTAATGCAAACAACCATTAAAACCAAAGCATCTTTTGCACATTTTAGGTTATCATTTTGAATTCCAGTTCCAAAATCCTCATATCGCCAAGTTTTATTACCTCGAACTTCAATTTGTTTTTGGATGGCCATTTCGTCCAACATTAGGGCTACCAAGATATTTTCAGCAATCCGTTTTAAAGTTGATAATGAGGTGTCCGAAAATCCCGGCTCACAATTTACATTAGTAATCCAACTTCTAATGGTAGAGGGAGCAGGTAGTGATAATCCAAAAGTGTTCTTAACATAATTGTAGGCCTTGGCAGAATAAAATTGAAGTGTAAAGGCAAAACTGCGAAGTTCTTTTGGAAATTTATTCCTTATTTGTTTTTTCTGCTTTTTAGCTAATCTCATATTTCGAATCGCTCTTCTTATTAGCATAAGAGAAACCCCAGCATATGACTTCTCTAGCACAGCAATAGCATCATCGGATAACATTCTTTTGTGTTTTAATTCAAAGATAATGTCCTTGAAACTCTGAATCTTTTTACCAACCGACCAACTCTCCTGTGAGCAGTTTTTAACTTTTCTATACTGATTTTACTTTTTAATTTGGATTTGTTAATATTTTTCTCCAAACTTTTAGGATCCGACTAAAAACAAAAATCATAAATTAGTACCATATAGTAAATCAAGATCCCATGCATATTAGAATAATAATCTATGACCACCTTTGCATGATCCAAGTGTTTTTTTTTATTTTGAGAAATAGGGCCACAAAAAAAATAAGGTAATAAGATTTTAATTTGCCGACGATCTTTGCAGTTGTATATAAATGATATGCAATTTTAAGGGCATGTGATTGGGCATCTTTACCCTAATTTAACGTCTTTTTTTATAGTTGATGGGATCATGATTTGTGTCGTGAAATGAATATTTTTACCAAAAAATTATTTTAAATTATTTACGAATATAGGGGTTCCTAAATATAAGTGTAATACATTATCTACCTGTAAGAATGATGCAATTTTACATCCCTTCTGGCTCGTTTAATAGCATCCTTAAATCCATCGCTGTCACTGCTGCTAGTAGGAGAATCTAGTTTTCTTTTAATTCGCCAACTCTTAAATGATCCCTAAGTAGTCCTTGACCTTTGTTCTTGAATTAAGTGAAGGCCAGTAGAAGAGCACAAACAAAATGTATGACACCATAAAAAAACATAGCAGCATAAACTTAGGCAATGGAGAGTAACAAGTACCCGAGCTGCTTGAAGAACTAAAACACAGTAAGTTCTAATGTAAAAAAAAGAGAATATTTTCAATCATACAGTGTGTTCACTTAAGTTGGTGTCATATGAAAAACATTTTTATTATTAATTTAAAGAAAAACAAATTATGGTTCTGCATGGACGAAAACCTAAATGGCAACCATCAGATATCAAATTCTATTTGGTTGTATTAAAGAAGATATATGATATGATGATATATCAATTGTGGTATTTTTGTAAAGCTTTTAAAATACCTTTTTAATGGTGACATAATATATAGGATGTCCCATTTTAAAAAAGTTAACCTCTTCATTTGTTTCTTTTTTACGCTCAAAAGATAATTGATGAAAAAGTATAAAACTTTTATACAGGACGTTTTTTTCTATCCTTCTTGGTAATATTTAAAAGTAGGTGGCAAAATATAAATGAAAACCCTGTACAAACCTAACTTTTTAACAATATTACAGATTTTTTTTTATTATAGACTGTTAATCAAAAATTAAACCTCGTAGATGTCTGATACAATTTGATATTTGATGGTTGCCTTTTAGGTTTTGGACCAGGCAGAGTTTTTTTATAAACAATACCTTTTTTCGTTAAATGAATAATAAAACTTTCCCATATAATGTCAACTTATATAGACACACTGTTTACTAAATGTAAAATATAAAAGATTTTAGAAAATACGGTGTAAATTATAGAAACTTAAAAGAGCTGTAGGTTTCTAGGCGAACATATCCACAGTATATTAGTATTAAGGCTTTGTGTCCAAGATAACAAAAAATAAACATGTATTCAGCTAGAACTAAAAAAGATTAAGTGTAATATTCTTAGTGGTTAGTAGTTTTAGTTAATAAATTTATGTGTAATGTTACCGTAGGTATGTACATGTATGAATATTGTGTAAATGCCTTTTTATTTTATCCTTAACTATTATCACAGAAAAACATCCCTTCTGGCTCGTTTAATAGCATCCTTAAATCCATCGCTGTCACTGCTGCTAGTATGAGAATCTAGTTTTCTTTTTAATTCGCCAACTCTTAAATGATCCCTAAGTAGTCCTTGACCTTTGTTCTTGAATTAAGTGAAGGCCAGTAGAAGAGCACAAACAAAATGTATGACACCATAAAAAACATAGCAGCATAAACTTAGGCAATGGAGAGTAACAAGTACCCGAGCTGCTTGAAGAACTAAAACACAGTAAGTTCTAATGTAAAAAAAAAGAAAATATTTTCAATCATACAGTGTGCTCACTTAAGTTGGTGTCATATGGAAAACGTTTTTATTATTCATTTAAAGAAAAAAATTATGGTTCTGCATGGACGAAAACCTAAATGGCAACCATCAGATATCAAATTCTATTTGGTTGTATTAAAGAAGATATATGATATGATGATATATCAATTGTGGTATTTTTGTAAAGCTTTTAAAATACCTTTTTAATGGTGACATAATATATAGGATGTCCCATTTTAAAAAAGTTAACCTCTTCATTTGTTTCTTTTTTACGCTCAAAAGATAATTGATGAAAAAGTATAAAACTTTTATACAGGACGTTTTTTTCTATCCTTCTTGGTAATATTTAAAAGTAGGTGGCAAAATTTAAATGAAAACCCTGTACAAACCTAACTTTTTAACAATATTACAGAATTTTTTTATTATAAACTATTAATCAAAAATTAAACCTCGTAGATGTCTGATACAATTTGATATTTGATGGTTGCCTTTTAGGTTTTGGACCATGCAGAGTTTTTTTATAAACAATACCTTTTTTCGTTAAATTAATAATAAAAGTTTCCCATATAATGTCAACTTATATAGACACACTGTTTACTAAATGTAAAATATAAAAGATTTTAGAAAATATGGTGTAAATTATAGAAACTTAAAAGAGCTGTAGGTTTCTAGGCGAACATATCCACAGTATATTAGTATTAAGGCTTTGTGTCCAAGATAACAAAAAATAAACATGTATTCAGCTAGAACTAAAAAAGATTAAGTGTAATATTCTTAGTGGTTAGTAGTTTTAGTTAATAAATTTATGTGTAATATTACCGTAGGTATGTACATGTATGAATATTGTGTAAATGCCTTTTTATTTTATCCTTAACTATTATCACAGAAAAAAATGTTTATTTTCACAAGCTTTATTTCATTTTTTGTATATTATTTATTTATTTTTTTTATCTCTGGACCAACCACAAAGGCTAAAAGCCTAAATACTAACGTACCGTGGGTGTCTTAAGCGAGGTAACAGGGAGTTTGTTGACACGGGAATTAAATACTTGAAGATTTGGGGGAAGGAAAGACCTCCCCGGGCAGCAGGTTCCACAACCTAGAAACTCTAGGGATAAAAGAACGAACAAAGTGGGAAGTTCGGGGCCTGTCCAGTTGGACCGTATAGGGATGCATACGCGTGGAACCACGAGTTTCTCTGTTGGGAACCGTAAGTGGAGGAACTATACTGGACAATTCTTCAGAGTAGAAGCCATGGAAGTATCTATAAAAAGCGATAAATACCCCACAGCCCGACGATGTGCAAGAGAGGGAAGCCTTTCTGTAAGTGAAGGATCATTAATGAGACGAATAGCTCTTCTTTGAATAGAATCAAGAATGCTTAGGGTTGTGGGGGACGCCATGCCCCAGATATGAGAACAATATTTCAAGGGAGGTCGGATTAGGGACATATATAAAGTGTATAAATTCGAAGGGAAGAAATACTTTTTGGCTCGAAAGAGAAATCCAAATATTTTAATAACCTTTAATTATGTTTTGAAATTAAAGCAAAAGGGCATCTAATCCTAGAGAAAAACAATATATATTGTAAAAGTGAACCAAAATCATCCCAGTATAAAATAGTATAAATTATGAAAGAATTAAAAAGGTCTTACTTTTAAGATATTAACCTTTTTTTTACTCCATATTTAGTCCTTTTCTTTTAGCAGCAGATGTTGCCGCATGTCTGGTACTGTGTGCAGAAAATTTGTTTACGTCAATACCACTCTTTTCTAAAATTACCTTAATCCAGCGACTTAAGGTCTGCGTAGATGCTTTTCGGTAAGGCCTTTTGCTGGTTAGAATTAAATTTGTTTCGGAACCCCTTAGACTTTTTGTTTTTTCTAGATATGTAAGGATTACCCTAGCCACACAAATTTCTGGATCCGAGTTTAAAAAAGGAAGGTGAAAAAATGTTTTGATTCTTTTGGGTACAGCTATATTTATTTCGACATCTGATTTATAAATCTGCGTGATTTCTATAAGGGCTAAAGTTTGAAGACGTTGACCTGTGGCCAAAGCCAATAAAGTAACGAGGTTTTGGGTTAATTTTGCCAAAGTTATATCATCATTTTTCCATTCCCTTAAAAATCTAAAACGGCTGTTGGATCCCAAGTATTTTGATATTTCGGCAAACTCGGTCTAAGCATATAGAATCCTTTAAAAAAATTTTGAATTCTGTAATCCTGTGTCAAATCTCGACCAGCTATCTGAGCTATAGCTGATCGATAAGTATTTAAAGAACTATAGGAAGCACCTTTCCTAAAATGAATGGTTCGAAACTCTAAGACGGTTACCACTGAAACTTGCGACGCACTTTCTTTGAAAGTTGATGATAGAATTGATATGACTATGATGAGTCACACCAATTTAAAAGTAAGAGAGAAAGAGATTTTTTAAAAAAGTAAAAAAAGCAATAATTTAAATCAGTGCAGTAGTTTATTTCACGCCAAGCAAGTTGTCAGAGTGCGTTGCAAATTTACCCGCAGCTCAGGGTGAGGAATAATGAGTCCGTGTTGGCGCCACCAGTTTTTTTTTACAGACTACAAACTGAAAGTCTCCTAGTTGTTATAGGAACTTGTTCAGCGATCACAAACTATTGCACAGAAAGAAGAAGTTAAATAATAACATCAAAATATTTTAATAAAAAGAGAAATATTCGGGTGAGCTAGGTAAATAAAACTAATGCGCAGCTTAAAATTAAATGTATTATAATAAAAAAAATGCAATATACAATAATCACAGGTGAAAAATACTAAGATAAAAATAACTAGGAAAAAAAGTTTAAGAATAAAAAGCGTTTCTTGTTAGTTTATAGTTAGTCAATAAAATAATTTGCCTGAGTATTCCTGGAGAAGGATCCAAATAAAAGGAAGCTCCAGTAAGTCCAGACAAAAGGATTCAAGTAAAGCGTCCCAAATAAAAAGGAGCAAAAAGATGGTCCAGAACAACTCCGGAATAAAAAAGGGGTCCGGATTCTAAGTCCGGATCAAAAAAGGAAGGTCCAGATGCTAAGCCCGGATCAAAAAGGCCCTACAAAAATCGGCAGGCATTAGGAAACAATTAAAAATCAAAATAAAGTTATGGCTAAAGGCCTTAAATGAAAATTTAAATCTTAAAATTAAAGTAAAGATAAAATGGCTGAAGGCCTTAAAAAAATTATTAAAATAATAAAAAGATCATTTTTAACATAATTGGCTGAAGGCCTGAAAGAAATTAATAAATAAGAAGCAAAAAACTATAAACAAAAGCGTTGGCTGAAGGCTAAGTATTGGACAACATCAAGTCCCACCAAACTATTAAAAAAATTCAAACTATTCATACTAGTATACATAATAATATATACAATCACCTTTGTGGTATCGTTGACGACAGGTTAAATTACGTTAGTAGATAAATTAATGTTTGATATAATAAAAGGCATAGCTTACTGCGCATCCGCTAACAAGTGAAGGTATGAATATAAATTTAAAAAAACTAATAAAATTTAATTATAGCTACTGCTTTAAACCACGAAACAAAAGATAGTTATATGAAATTAATTAGTCAATTAAAAAAAATCATTTAATTAGTGCGCATGCCTGACATTTAAATAAAAAATTCAACTGTCGAAAATGATAACACAAATAGAAAAGTAAAACCTTAATTTACTAAAAATTAACAGATCAATATCGAACACATCAAAGTTCGATGCATAGCACAGCCCCACCTAATAATAAAAACTATAATTATTACGAAATAGTTAAATTAAACCAAAAAATCATTAAACTTTTATAAAGTTTCAACATTTTAAAGTTTAAAATTAATAATAAAAAATATATTATTCAAACAAATTAAGCAACTGGCCATAATAATAACTACCAAAGATTAAAACTCAAAATCTAAGATCTGAAAATTATACGTTGCACATCAAATTAAGAATAATAAGCAATATATTAATTAAGTATCATTAATAATGACAAGTCCCATTAAAAGGTGCCAACGTATAAGCAAAAAAAGAAAAATCAATAATGAAACGTAACACCCATACTCAAAATATACATAGATATCAGTAGGGTCAATTAAAAGGAAAATTAATTAACTAATTAACAAGTATCATTAAGTATAACAATATTTAAAAAAAACCCTCATTTAAATCTAATGACTTAAGCATTCCTATTTACAAAAAACCATTGAACAGGTCAGACGGACCTTTAAGCTAACAGTATAGTTACTAATTGTACATCATAAGCCAGTGCCAGTTAAACTTTAAAACAAAAGATCTACATATTATGATCTGGTTTTGTTGCCTTATTTTTACTTAAAAATTTTAAAAAAGATCGGTTAAATAAATTAAAAACGAAATATGTAAAACCAACGATATTGAAATAGAATAAAATAATTTAGAAAAATCACTTAGTAGGCTGCAGGTCTAATTAGAGTAAGTAATTAAGCGTTAGGCAAATTGGCTTTAGAATCTCTTTAATTTTAAAAAGTTTAGTTTCTGCCATACACATATAAGCTCTAGCACAAGTACAATAATTGTATGATTTTAGAAAGCCTACTAAAAGAAAAAAAAAAAATAAATATAATGATTATTTAAAATATAGTTTATTTTAGCAAAAAAATATGTGATTAATCTCAGTAACTTAATTATATAAAAAAGGAAATTAACTGAAGTTATGCAAGTTATTTTTGGTCAGAAAATGTAAGACTTGACAGAAAAAGCCCCCCTTTCGATACACTAAGATTGTGTCGAACACTCTTCGACATAAGTTTTATATTATTATAAAAAGAAATACCCAATTAATATAGTAAATTCTAAAAGCCAAGTTATATGCAGGGTAAAAAAATTAAAGGAGAATAAGGGAAAACTTACTTAAGATGTTGGGCGGCCTTACAAAGAACAGCACTAAGTTGGTCCAAAAATCCTGCTTCACAGCTGTATCTTGCCAATTAGCACAAAAATATAACACCATCCGGCTAAAACTAGCCTTGACAAGAAATATTTTGAGGTCTTTGAGAAAGATCCCTTTCGGATGATTAAGAAAAATCGGATTCTCAAAGCACCTCTGACCCCTTAGCTGTTCAGTTAAAAAGTGACACTTCTCGTCTCCAGCCGGCTTAACTCAGTCAAAAAAGTTAAGTACCAACTTAAAAAAAATAAACCCTAAAAGGAACGATTGAAATTTGCCTAACTTTCAGCCCAAGCTGTTCAAACCGTTGCTAATAATATAACGGCCACCCCCTTCAAAGAAAAAAAGAGATTGGATTGGAGGAAAGAATGGTTTATAGGATTCTGATATGTGATGAAAGGTTTTACTAAGTAAAATAACCTAGTAAAGATACCTCGTATTTAAAATAAAAAATGATACAGGTGGGTAAAAATCCTTGATATAAAACTCTACGATGAAAACAAAAATGCATCACTAATGACAAAATCGAACCGTTACAAACTGAAAAAGGATTTATTTTCTTGGTAGAGCAATATTCCCACCATAGTTTTAAGCCTGAACTATACTGTTTTAAGGTCGACTCTGTGATTGAGGCCATGCAAATTTCCAAGGAGTCGGTTGGTACTTTTCCTAACTTAAGCGCTTCCCGGATAATCGTCCTACCATCAGGGAAAGGTGTTTTGATAGCGGGCGTGGAACTCTGCCAAATGATAATAAGTTTGGTTTAGGTTCAAGAATTATAGGCTTAGAAACTAATAAAGAAGTAAAAACAGGATACCACGGCTGTGCTGGCCAATTAGGCACAACCATGATACCTTCTGCTTGGTCATTCATTATTTTCTGTAGGACTCTTAAAATGCGTGCAAATGGTGGAAAAGCGTAAAAAAGAAAATGATCCCAGTCTATGGTGAAAGCGTTTATGGCCATAGCATCAGGATCTTTAAGCCATGAAATATATTTGTCACATTTATTATTTATTCGACTGGCAAATAAATCAACTTCTGGGTTACCCAGCGCTGTGGTCAATTTACTATAAGCCGAGTTGTGAAGTGACCATTCGGTGTCAATTTTTATCTCACGTGAAGCCCTATCCGCTTCGACATTATCTGATGCGATTTATATAGGACATAGCCGTCGTGTTGTCTACCCTACATAAAATTGAACAATTTGATAGATCTTTGGCAAAACACTTTAACCCAATAAAAACCGACAATAATTCTAAATAATTTATATGGTGATTATTTTTCTCTGCTTCTGACCAAAACCCGTGTGAAGTAACATTATCACAGTAAATACCCCAACCCGTATTTGATGCGTCTAAAAATATTTCTTTTTTAAATTTGTCTTTTTAATACTGTTTGCGTTATTATTTTCTAATTTATTTATCCACCAGTCAATTTCAGTAAAAATTCTATTAGAAATTTTCATAACAGCATTATAAGACATATTATGTTGTTTAAGAGCTAAATATTTTTCTCGCTCCATTAATTTTGTGTACAAATAACCATACCTAATGGCTGGACATATAGATATTAATTTTCCAATTATTTTAGAGAAATCTCTAATTTTGCATTCTTTCCAGTTTTTAAAGTTTTTTAATGTGCCTATTAATTTTTTACGCTTTTCTACTGGTATTGAAACCGTCATATGCAAGGAGTTATACAAAAACCTAAATAAACACAAACGTTAGAGGGAACCAAAACACTTTTCTTACGATTTATAATAAAACCTAGATATTCTAAAACTGAAACAGTCTTGGATACATTTGATAAACAATCATCATAGTTTTTACCAATTAATAAAAAATCATCCAAGTATACAACTGAAATAAATCCTTTTAGCCTTAAATAATACACAATAGGCTTCATTAACTTTGTAAATAACATTGGAGCAAAATTTATGCCAAAACAAAGACAGTTATATTGATAAAGTTGTCCTTTAAAAAAGAACCTTAAATATTTTCTATCTCTATTGCTCACGGGTATTAAATAATATGCATCCTTTAGATCCAATTTAGACATAAAACAATTTTGAGTAAGCAATTTTAAAACAGTTTTGTGGTCTTCTAATTTAAAATGGTAAGTTTTTAAATAAATATTTAACTTTTTAAATTTAAAATTAGACGAAAATTACCATCTGGCTTGGGAATTATAAAAATGGCTGATATAAATTGGCCTTCACAAGGCTCAACCTTTGAAATAGCTTGTATTTGTAATAAGCTTTTAATAGAATTGGAAATGACACTCTGTTCTTTTTTAGACCATTTTTGTTCTCTTGGAACTGTTTCTTGTTTGGGCATTTTATTAAAGGGCAGTTTAACGCCTTTTAACCAAGATAAAATACGTTTATCTTTGGTATATTGTAACCAACGAGTTCTAAAATATTTTAAACGTCCTGCAGTCTTATTTACCTCTAAAACTTGCGATATTTCTTGATGCTCCGGGAGTGATCCTGACGTGGATAATCGATCTGACGATTGTACCGAGGTGTGTACTGCTTGCTGGAACTCGGATTGTTCGGATTCTGATTGCTGGAAGCTTGACGATATCGTCCACCTAGTTTTGCTCCCCGTTGATTGCTGGATGGACTCCTGTAGTTTAAAGCGCTTTTCGAAATAATTTTCTTTGGCTGTGGGGGTTTAACTATTTTTAATTGCTTAGATGAGAATTGTAAGCTTTTTGCAGTTTTTAACCTCTCCTCTAAATCTTCACCAAAGAGCCATTGGTCAACAGGGGAATCAATCAAGGTTTCTTTCCAGTCCTTATTTAAATTTAGTATTGCCAGTTCCTTTCTTGATACACTGAGTGCATGGTGCACATCTGACAAAAGTCGCCCCGCATCGCTTAATTTCTCTATCAATTCTGTATTTCCTCCCTCTGTTTTTAATAATTCTGAAATAACCATGGCAATTGCAGATAGGCTAGTTCCTACCTGTGCTTGTTGACCACTGAGACGAGAATCTCTTTTTGCTACCGAGTCGGCGATAGCTTGTTTAACAACTGCATTTAGCTTTGGGGCACCAAAAGTCTGGGCATTCTCCGGAGGAGGGTACTTTTTAGAATTTCATTTCTTTTCCCCTCTTCTAATCCTTTCCTAATAACAGTCTTCCATCGGTCAGCAACATCCTGTTGAATAGGTGGGCCATTCTTTTCCGGCAATTCTACTTCATTCCCCAGAGCTAATAAAATGTCCTCATTAAGCTCGCTGTTTGTGCCAGCATTATTTTCCCCATTTGTTACATGAGGTACATCTAAAAAGGAAAATTAAATTTTCTAAGATATTGTATTCTACTTATAAACTTTGCATCATTATGATTTCAAATCTGACAGTGCTACTGTTCTTTATGCTAATCAATATACTCAGGTATAATAAGGTTAAAGTTAATGCACTTTAATATAATGCGGATATAACAAAATAGCCGTATTGGTTATCAAAATAAGTTAATAATCACTATTACAGTAATAGTAATTGTAACAATTATAATTTTGTGCCATAATCGAAACCGAAATAATATGATGGTTATGACGCATCATAAAATATTTTAATTTAGGTTGAGTATTTATCTGCTGTCATAAACAGAAAAATTGATATCATAATCAATTTGGTGCAGTGTATATTTTGTTATCACAAACAAAAACAAAAAATCTGATATCATAATCAGCCTAGGTCTACGTTTGTTATCATAAACAAACAAGCTGATGTCATAATCAGTCTTGACCAAATCGTGTTTGCACATAAAATTAAACTAATATCATAATTAGTGTAGACCAGTGTATGTTACCATACCAACTAAAATTATTGAGCATGAAATAACTAAAGAAAATTTACCTTCTTTTTCTACTATGTCTGAATCACTGTCAGAATGCGATCGTGAATAGTAATGTCTATCATCTGACTGGCTATCGGATTCGTTCTCGGAATTAGAAGTCTCTGATGTACTGCTGTGATGCAATCGCCTTTGTTTTTTCTTTTCGATTTTATCCATTCTCTCCTCCAATCTCTTGACAATTTGTAAAATTCTTTCCCCTTCGGGGGAAGGAGAAGTGCTATGCTTCCTTTTTCTTGACTGCTTAGGCATAGTTTAAAACACTTAAACACAATAATTATCGAATTTTAAAAATGTAGGTGCGGTACGAAATATGGATCCGCGTAACCGTGCGTGACCTTTCGCATATAAACGAAGACTAAGTGCCACCCAAAGATGCGACGCTCGGGACAGCACCAGAGAGCAGCGGATAGGGATGTGTTTTCTTTAAAATATATGACCGGTTCGCTAGAGATGGAGATACTACCTATGAATATTTTTCGAGACGGGGCCGAATATAATATAAAATATGTTTTGTTTTATCTATATAGATATCTAAATTAACAATATCGGACTTAAAATCTTAAGAGGAA